>JAVJIF010034013.1:0-143727 GCA_038442645.1 Agave tequilana | reverse complement strand
GCGACCTAAGTCGCAGTCCATGTAATGCAACCCTAGATTGCAGTTGCTGGCCATCTTATCAATAACAACACTGCGACCTTGGTCGCAATTAACCATGTACACTGCGATCAAAGTCTCTGACTAAGGTCGCAGTTTAAATGTACACAGCGACCAAAGTCTCTGACTAAGGTCGCAGTTTAAATTAAACTATAAAGTAGAATTTTATCGCAGGCTGAAAAAATTGATCTGAAAAGATTTTATATTTTGAGAAAAAATTTTATCGCAGGCTGAAAAGTAGAAACTAGATCTTTCATAAAAGAGGTAAGGAAATAGGGCGAAAAGTAATTTATATACAATAACCTAAATCCTATAAAGAGCGGCAAAAAAAGGGGGAAAATAATAATAAAAATAAGGAAAGTTATCGAAAAGGGGTATTTGGTAATTTAACTTCTTCCTAAAAGTGTGGCCGCAAGTTAGTGGGGTGACAAAATTGAGCCACGTCACCGCAGGCTGAGAGAGTTCTCTCAGCCGCAGGCTGATATACATTTTTCTCTATATGTATATATGTATGTATGTATGTATATATATATATATTATATATATATATATATATCTTATATAATATATATTATATATAATATATATATATATATATATATATATATATATATATATATAATAAGTGAGTTGATCCCCTAAGAACGGTTCTCACGAATTCATGTGAGAACTTTCACGTGGGCCGTCGGATCTGATAGAGATCTAGTTTTATTGATCTGATCTATCAGATCCGACGACCCACGTGAAAGTTCTCACAGAAATCCGTGAGAACCGTTCTTAAAGGATCAGCTCCCTATATATATATATATATATATGTGTGTGTGTGTGTGTGTGTGTGTGTGTGTGTTGAACTTAGTTTTAATATATAGTTACTAAATCAAAGTATATCAAATAATTGACAAAAAGGTGCTAACTTACCTCGAAGGTGATTACTATTTGATTAATACTTGATTATTAAACCCCAAGCACCTCCAAGCTCCACACCACCTTTAATTAATAACCACCACCAAAGACACCCTCCACCTCCTTAATTAATAACCACCACCAAACATACCCTTCACCTCCTTTAATTGCTCCGGCTGGATCAAAGTTGGCCGAGCAACGTGGCACGGCTCTGGAATCGGTCAAGCTTGGATCTGATCCCGATTCCAAATCAAGGAGAAAAAAGAGGAAAAGAAAAGAAGAGAAAAGAAGAGAGAGAAAAGAAAAGGGATTAAATGATAAATAATTGAGGAGAAGAGAGTATTTAAGATTTTTTTCTCAAATAAAGTGATGAGAGAATTTGGGGAATTTAGTTCTTGGCTGAATAATAACTCAAAAGAGGATATTAATAAGTGAGAAAAATAATTAGTGATGATTTCTGTATTTAAGAAAATTTTAAATTAAGGTATAATAATCCGGATGTTATAGCTATACCATAAAGAAGTTCGTCCCAAAATTAGTCATGCCTTAGAATAGGAATACTTTCGCTTTTTCATCTGGCTCCCACGTGGAATCCTCAACTTGCTTCTCCACAATACCTTTACCAGAGGAATTGATTATTCCGCAACAATTTATTTTACTATCCAAAATGTTAACTGTTTCTCAGTTTAGGATATACCCTCCTCGATTTTCAGTGGCTGGTAAAAGATAACATCGCCGGGGTTCGGTATGTATTTTTTAATTGAGGGACATAGAAAACATCATGTATCCTCTCTAAATCTGGAAGCAAGGCGAAGGGGTAAGAAACAAGCCCAATTATGTTTCGTATTTCAAATTGTCCAACATATCAAGAATCTAACTTATTTTCTTACCAACACGCATCATTTCTTTCATAGAGGCTACTTTCTGAAAAGACTTTATCTCTGACCAGGAACTCCAAGGGTCTAAAACGTTGATCCGCATAAACCTTTTGCTTCTTTGGTTGCCTTTATCTTTTTCTCAATTACTCGAATCGTCTCAGTGGTTTCTTGGATTATTTTTGGGCCAAACATCTTCTATCTCCTACCTCCTGCCAGCAAATTGATGATCTACGTCTCCCATCATATAGAGCTTCAAACGGTGGTATATAAATGGTGGATTGTTAACTATTATTATAGGCAAACTCAACCAAGGTAGATATTTATCCCAACTTTTCTCGAAATCCATCACGCTTGCCGTTAACATGTCTCATCAAATATTTGAATGGTCCTCTCCGGTTGTCCATCTATCTGGAGATGTGCCACTATGCCTGTCGCAGTTTAGTACCTATTGCTTCAAACAAACTCTTTCAAAATCTCAATCTGATACAATAGTTTGTGACATATCATGCAATCTGATACAATAGTTTTCAGGCATACCATGCAATCTGATACAATAGTTTCTAGCACACTATGCAATCTAATACAATAGGTTTCTGGCATTTACCATGCAGACCCTTATATGGCTATATGTCATTCAGTATATATCTCTAATTAGGTAGAATATCTCAGTTAAAAATTTTGCACAACAAATACATTTAAAGCATATTGTTAATCATTTCGGTTATTTTCATATTTCATAACAGATATTCATGAAATCTACTTCTAAATATACTGCTAAAAAAATATTGAAGTTATTAACTTTAGTTATTCCCAACTAACACACGATTTTCACTTGATTTAGCATTAGGTTTTTACCATATAAAATCATTAATTTTTTTGCTATATAACTTAATCAGACTCATCAAACTTTTTAATACTCAATAAAATTGAAATCATATGGACCTTTTATCATAATTTAACAAATTTCTTTTGCAAGTAAAGTTGAGATTTTTAATTCACAATGAGTTTCTTTTAGCAAAAGAAATGAAAAAAATCATTACTTCTTCGCAATTCTATCTTCTTTTGCATATTGAAAATTTCAAGCTTGTTCAATCTCTAATAATGAAGATATAAAAATTACGTTATATATAACAAATTCGTCTTGAAGTCATCTTTCCAGTGCTTCTGGTCTTGGTTGATCTGAGTTCTATAAAGAAAGATATTATTGAGACACCACAGGCTGCGCAAAATTTAAGAATTCTGTTAAATTATCCCTTCTAACTATTCTCCTTGTTTTCTTTCTACTCCACTTGTGCTAGTAGTAGTATGCAGTATAAGAATAACAGAGAATTCTCATAGATTGGAGAAAAATTGGAAGAAGAAAAAGAAAAAAATTAGATGAGTAAGAGAGATAGTATTTATAAAGAGATTAGGTTCATTTTGTGATAACGCATAGCTTGATATGTATCTCCATCTAGCCCATCTTAATCTATATGAACAAACCTCCTATTTATAGATGTCAATCCATCTCTCTCTCTCTCTCTCTCTCTCTCTCTCTCTCTCTCTCTCTCTCTCGTCACTACATGCTAAATTTGTCTCTCATATTAATTTCATTTAACGATGCTTAACTAGATTAACAAATAAGTACATATATACAAAATAAACGAAAACAAACTAAGTTACACGCACATATAAATACAATTTACTCATGAATCATATAAATATAGTTATACACACTACTACACACATAGAGCTATAAACAAATATACAAAATTTGTACTAATATTCATGTTTCTTTATACTTAAGACATCTTAGTCATTAGGTTAATTGAATAAAAAAAAATATTTTATATTTTTCTCAAAATTTTCAATCCACAAATTCCTAAAATATAATAATTAATCTCCTTCCAACACTTCATATAAATTTTTTCAGGGTATTACAATATTATTAATAAAAGAATACAAATAATAAAATATAAACATGACCTAGTAAATAATAAGTATTTATTGTTTAAAATTCAAAAAACTTCAGTAACTTAAAATTTTAATATAATACAATAGTTACCATATACTTTCTTTAGTAATGTTTTATAAGATGATTATTTCCATTTACTTTTTTGGGTTAAATTCTATAAAGAAATAAATACTTCATATTTTCTTGTTTACTTTTTTGGGTTACATTCTGTAAAAAGAAATAACTACTACATAATTTGTTTAGTAATATTCTACAGAATACTTAATAAGCAGTATATGTTGAGGAGTAACACAAACCTTCACGAGGGAACATGATGGGTCTCAAATAGGGCAGGCAAACATAATGGGCCTTAAATAGGGCAGAGAATCAACTTGACCAAAAATTAACTTATTAGGTATTGATCTTAATTTTCTATTTAAATTCATCACTTTTTATTCACTCTCTAATGTGAGACTATATCTACACATGAATATAGATCTCGATTGACTCCCTTACCAGGCTTCACATTGGACTTCATTCTCCTATGGATGAGAGGAACACAACAGGCCTTGAATAGAGGCAGAGAATCAACCTAACTCAAAAGTTTAAACTATCAGGTCTTGCCTCAACTCTTTATTTAAGTCCATCATTTTTTTGATTCACTCTACAATGTTAGACTATATCCACACATGAATATCCCTACAGTGTAAATATAGAGTTTCTTGAGTCATGTAAATATGTTTCCTTTTCATATATGGGCTCAATGGTGCGCTCAATCGTGAAAGTATCCGCACCCATATTTTAAGAGAGTGAGTAAAGATATTTATATGAATCAAATTCAGATCAAATTTGTTTTGTATTCACTTACATGCCTAATGAGGTTGGAATTCTAGTTTGAAACTTTGAACAGCCAGAATCAGAACATATTCTTTTAAATATATCACATTGTACAATTTGTAAATATGTTGAAGACAGTTGAACTATTTAATGGGTTAGTTTTTCTTCCTTAGTTTGGCAATGAACAGGCCAAAATGGTATATGGATGAATTCTCGATTGCAATTAGTTATATAACAGGAACTCGAATAATGATGGGTGCCTTGATGATAAAAGAGATCACCTTTCACGACATAAGCATATTTCAAGGGTTTTGACTCTCTTATTTGTTCAAAGAGTATTATTCTTGGGGGTCATTGAAAAATTATATAAGTTCCTCTTCCCTAATAGCTAGCTAGCTTATTGTTATCAACATAATTTCACAAGCTAGTCTAAATCTGGCCTCAATTAATTCAATATATGGGTGCAAGTCTCATTGGAGTTGGGCAGAGCAAAGAGATTGAAGCAATTGGCGACAATGCACCAGAAATTTTTAATTGACATTCAAAACAGTTTAAATCTACAATTCAAATCGTATGCCCAGTAGGATTTGAATATGGGTTGTCCTGATGCTATTATAAAATCTATTTTGAAGTCTACACCAATTATGGTGAGAATTAAATATGATATTATTATGTTCTACATTATCACAAATGAAATTCCAATTTACATTACTCGAATAGGTGTATATATCCTAAATTCTACAAATTGGAATCAAAATTTTCTAATTGCATGCTTTCTTTCTCGAAAAAAATTCTTGCATGTCTACTCGAGAGATAAACTGTGGGGGAGAAGATAAAAGATAGAGTTTTTGACACAGACAAGGAGCGAAAAAGACGATAGACATGAGCTAGATCTCGTTCTAGCACTGACGAACCCTGAAGGGATATCCAGATAGGGATATTGATTGAAACGGGAAAAAAAGTAAGGAAAGAGTTTAGAAAATCTTAGTCTCGTTTAAAAGTAACCGTGTAGCAAGGGCTAGACGGGTCGATCCACAGGGAAGGATGCGATGAAAGCTTTTCGGAACGATCTTCTCTGTATTTAGCTTAGAAAAGAAAAGAAATATTGATTAGATTTGATCAAGTTAAAGAAGTATAATTTACTAATCATCTACCACAACCAAAGTATTAGTCTCAAAGAGTGATCATCATATTGAATGAAGAAGTAATCCATCCTAAGTTATTAATTGAGATTCAAGTAAGATGAATAATAACGTTGGAACCCTAATTAGTGTGCACTAATAAAAATTAAACTATCGTTCATCCTAATTTCAAAGAATAGCATAAGCGAAGTTTTTTTTTTTTACTTAAAATTATGCTATCAAAGTTTTTAAGTATGAACTATGAGTAATCATTTAAAAAGTGCAACCTGACTTAAGTAAACCTAATTATCGATCATCTTCAAGAACACCATTTTAATCTTAGGGTTTCTAACAATAATAGATGTCAATCAATTTATCTTTTAAACTAAACTAGGGTTGATCGAGAGATTAGCAAACTATAGTTTTAATTAGTTATTCATATTTTTATTTTTATTTTCAATTTTTATGTTAAATAAGAAAGTTGCATGAAAGCGAAAAGAAGAAAAATAATTAATCTAAGCAGAAAAAAACTGAATTGAATTGCAAAGAAGAATGAAGAACTTTTTATTGGATGTCACTGACTAATTACAAAGCTCCTCTCCTTCTTCAAAATATTCTTCTTCAAATAATAAAAACGAAAAATACAAGAAATTTTGGAAAGAAAAAAGATCTTAAAAAACCCTAAGCTTCAGTCTCTGGATCCCCTCTCTGTTGCTCTGCAGGGTATTTATAGGAGATATAAGACATAGAGTCCCAGTACAACTCTCCCACGAAACCGCGTAACCAGAAGCATCCAAATGGCTGCGGAAACGCGGCTATAGCCGCGTTTCCGCGGCAAAACGTGGCCAATGGCCACGCGCTTTCTTGCGTGGCCTCCTCTGGTCCGTTTATCTGGGCTCCTCCTTCTGGATTCTGTATTCAAACCTTCTATCTTGAGAACTCGGGAAACTTAGGAACAAGTTATCACAAATCCGAATTTATAAAAAGATTTGTTCTTTATCTTTAAGCTTTTTCCCTTTTATCTTTATCCTTGTATTGCAAGCAACCAGGTTTACATCTCTGTTTAAGGATAATGATCCATCTTATCCTTTTTTCTTTTTTTAGCAATTAGGAGTTCTATTTTATCCTTCCTCTTCCTCTCGTAGATTTTAAATTAATAATTTAAAATTCAAGTTTAGATTAGGTTAGAAAAGATAGAAGCTTCTAAATTACTACAATTAATTATGCACGTGGGCTTGTGGGATTCTTGGCTTTGGGCTTAATTTGTACTTTATTTCTTTATTTTTTTAATCACTCAAGGTCTGCACACATTAAACAATAAAATATTAGTAGAAGTGCATAATAAAAGAATAAGTAGGAAAATATGATGATAAATGTGCATTTTTAACTACCTATCACACCCCACACTTATCTTTTTGCTCGTCCTCGAGTAAAAATAAAAAAGAAAAAGGTAAATAAATATAACCTAACCTATGTAACTCACTTTCGTGGGAATCACGATTGCACTTTGCATTTGCAACAAGCCGTTAAACCTCTAGGTTACCCCTAGAGGACGAGTGATTGTCTCGTGAGGATTTTCAGTGAATTACACCCACAAATCCATAAAAAAGAATAAAATGTTAATGATTAATAATATGTATTATTATTATTTATTTTTGAAAAAGGAGAGAAATATTTGAAATATATTTGAAGAAACTAAGCAATCTTATAAGTTTTAGAATTATCATTTTCATTCATTCTTGAACTTAGTCTCTATACAATAATTTGTTATCAATTTTAGGTAAGGATTAAAATTGAATTTTATATAGTCTTTTTGTTACCCTAGGTCATATGCATCCTTGTGAATCTTTACTAGGGATTCTTTAACTTGGACTCTCATGCCTCTTTATTATTATTTTATTATCTTTTTTTAAATATGTATAACTCATCTAATTTTCTTTTGTATAAGTATCAAGGCTTCTTGAAGCCCTCATACCTAACTAATTGACTATTAGATGTGTTAGTATATAGATAATATTTCTTAGTTTTCTTAAGCTTTCTAATTCACCCATGTAGCAAGTCTAAGGTCGGTGGCTCCCAAACAGGCCGGTTTATGGCATCGAGTGAGAAAACACGCCACGGACTTAAGGACTCGAGTGAACTAGGCCACAAAATCAAGAACTTTATTTATAAAAATCACTTTTAGGAGTGAATATTTATGCTTCTTGAGGCACATGTATCTAGCTTAATTAGTGAACTCTTTTTTTCCCTTTTTTTATATTATTTTTTATAAGGCATAAGAGCCTTTGTCTTAGAATCCTACAAGTGAAAGTCTAGGTATGCACATTTCATTATGGAAGATTAATTAATTATTCAAATTTTTCTCCTATACCTAAAAAAATCCAACAATTTATTTTATTTCGACCAAGTTTTTAGAAATCCTAATCATGATTTTTCTAATTCTTAAGATTAACTTGGATTTCTTTCAAAAGATAAGTCAAAATATTGTCTCCTTTTTCAACTAATATATATATATTTTTAAATTTTTTTATTAAGTTAATAACCTATGTTAGAATAATCTATGTTAAAAATTATTTTAAATTTTTTTATATATATATATATATATTATTTTGAAATTAAGGTTAGTACCCTCCCCCGCACTTGTCTCATGCATTGTCCCCAATGTATGCATGTATGTATAAATGCATGAAATGAACTGGCAGAGAGGTAGAGTTACCGATATATTGGGTCAAAAAGACCCATGGCTGCGTTTGCTTCCGGTACTGATTCTGAAAATGGTTTCAGATGTTGATCATTTACCTTGAATACATTTTCATTTTAGGGTTGTATATCTCTATGGCTCCATATGGAAACACAGTCTTAATAATGAAAGGCCATGTCCATCTTGATTTTAACTTTCCGGGAAAGAGGTGAAGTCTAGAGTTATAGAGTAAGACTTTTTGTCCTAGGACAAAAGTTTTTCTTGTGATGAACTTATCATGAAAATCTTAACCCTATCTTTCATAATTTTCGCATTTTCATACGCCTCGTTCCTTAACTCCTCAAGTTCAGAAATTTGTAATTTCTGAAGTTCACGGCCTTATCTAGATCAAAATTCAGCTGCTTAATTGCTCATAAGGTTCGGTGCTCTATCTCAACAGGAAGGTGGCAAGCCTTTCCAAAGACTAGTCTATAAGGAGACATTCCTAGAATCGTTTTAAAGGCGGTCCTATATGCCCATAAGGCATCTACCAATTTGGTGGACCAGTCCTTCTTGTTTTGATTCACAGTTTTCTCCAAGATAAGATTAACTTGCCTATTTGAAACTTCTACCTGCCCACTGGTTTGAGGATGGTAAGGTGTAAATAACTTGTGTGTTATGGATCATGCTTTAAAAAGCTCTTGAACTAAGGACTAGTGATGGCCAATGATACATGTGAGGCAACTATCACTAAGAGGTTAGCATGTTGGTGGAGCCATTAGTAGTTAGTAGCTATGAGTTTTCTTCTTTTTCACTTTGTTTTGATAAACAAACAAAATCACAAATATATTCTTTTCTATGTTTCCCACATCTTTGTTTTCACCGTACTTCTCTTTTCATTCTTTGTTTTCTTTTCTTTTGATTCTTTAAACATTGAAGAATTTTTAACATACACGTGAACATAACGTGTAAGCTTTTATCGCCTCCCGTCCTGTGGATTCGACTCCTTTTAGCCTCTATGCTATAACGGACGTATCGAGAAAGCTAAAGCACACACTTTTAACTCTTAATTTCCAAACATACATTTTTCGTGAGCGGTTTTCCCCCGATCATCCACCTTCATCAATTTCTTTCTAGTTTTATAAATTTATTTCCAACTTTCTAGTTTCTGTCTACCATGTTCAATTTTTGTCTATTTTTTATAAATTTGTTCTATCCCACTTGATCAAATAAACAACATGCAAAATTACCTTCGATCTCGAGCTCTGATCCCCATCGCCACGCCAAAAATTACATTAATATCCCCTAAAAATACAAACACAAAACTCTCAAAAAATCAAAAAAAAAGTGACAACATCAAAGGAGGCAAGGAAATAAAAAATAAATAATTTTTTTCCCAAAGATAATTTTCCCAACAACTAAGAGGGACTCGAAGATAATTTTCCCAAATTAATCCTCCTGTGGATAGAAATTAGAAAAGGGTGGAAAAAATAAAGCTTTCAAGTTGGCCTATGCGATCAAAGCATGACGAGAATTAAACACCCGTAGCACAAGCGGCTCAAATCAATTCAGATAATGCATCTAATCAAAAGCAATATTGCGTTAAAAAAATACAAAGAAATTTTTGGTGGGGAGAAAGTCTTTTTCACATTAAAATTGATCAAGGGCCTTATTTAACATAGTTTGAAACTGTATGGATTTTATCACACGAGTATCTTTTTACAGGGTTTGTAAGACAATTTTCTCAAAAATAAATACCGGCTCGTTCTTCAATTCACTCGTTGATGTACTGCTACAAAATAGTTCCAACTTGTTTACATGGTTCACGATTGTTAACGATGCATGTAAGTGGGACCCACAAAAGATTGAGACCTAGGAAACTGATCTGGTGTGTTAACCAACAAGTGGCTAGTATATGTACTCTCTTTCTTTTCTTTTGTTTTTTTTCCCCTTCAGATAATTACTTCACACCGGAATTTACTGTATAATCATAGCCGCGGTGGCCATCTGTAGCACACTTCAAATGATGACCTCCAAGTGGGGAGCGGTGCTCTTCAGCCCACGAAGACCACACGTCCACCAGCACGGGACTAGTATATGTACTCTTGCGAGCCGAACTGGCTCCATCTACATCCATTCATGTGTACATACGCCTAAATATATGTGTGTCTAAAATTCTTATCTAAGACATTGATGTAACACATGTTGTTTTATTTGCCAAGGGCTTTGGGTGCAGTCAGTCCACAACCTGCAAACTTGTTCTTTATTCCAAGAAACAGCCATGTCGGCCCAAGAGCAAGCAGCCTCTATCTGCGACTACTAACACCTGCATGTAACGCTACCAACAGGCTAGCAAGCTAGGATAACGATCAAGTTTGAGCCAGACAGCGCATTACTAATTAATTAAGTACTTAATAATATTATAAATTTGTTGATTACATAGATTTGGCTCATGCCTGGTGATGAAAACGATTGCACTCAAACAAGAACAATCCAACTCCAAATAACGACTAATATTGTGGGGACTAATTACAGGAATTGCGGGTATATATTATTGTAGAGTTGCGTATTAGGCATGGAATTAGTCCTGACTCCAACCCAAGTTGACTCTTTATGTGACATGAAAAACTTGTTTGTAACAGAGATTTTTCTATCTCTAGTGGTGGCTACAAATTGCATTATTGATTGAGCTAAACCAGGCTGGCATGCATATCAACATATATCCATGGGGCTTAGAATAATATTAGTAATAATTTATAGTGTCGCCTCTCTCTTGAAAACTATTTCTTTGCTTTGCACTATACTGTTAGTTAGCAAAACAAGAGACGGTCTATTTTCTTTATACTCATATGCTTATGACAGAGACTTACATAACTTATATTTTTAAGAGAGAGGATAAGTACTCTAACATTTAAAAACCTAGGTCATTTTATTAACATAAACTGTTATGAGTAAGATATTCATACTGCTTATAACGAGATAAGAAGAAGAAAAAGAGAACATATTATAAGTAAATTACATTTTGAGGTGAAATGAGGGTGATACATGCATTCAGTATATTTTAAATTACTAGAAACACTAATTATTTACATTTATGTAGTACTTGCATTTTGTATTTTTTTTGTAGATAAGAAATGTTCATCTATTTCATTAAAGAGATAATAACGAAATAATTAACATACAAGGAAACAACATCGTGCTAAACTATACACGGTCCTTCTCTCTGACATTATTGATAGCCAAAAGTACTGAACTTCTCTCAATATGAGTTGAGAGTTTGAAGAAATAATGAACCCGTGAGAGTTGGAATTAAGTGCAAAGAGCCTGCCAATTAACCACTCGCACACATTCACGCAAAGCTCATTCAGATTGATCACATGAGCCTGGACCACACCAATTTTCTCTTCATTGGTACAGTCTCGATTCTAACCAACATCATCTCTGCATTCTTTACTTTATTAACCCATTGAAAAGTTTTACTTAATCAATTTCTTAGGTAATCTAGTTCCAAATCCAACGATTTTATTCTTATATAAATGGTTCATTCAATGACTTTATAATTTGCTTGATTTCTTATGTCCATATCCTGTGAATTATTCTTGTATGTATAGTTGACTCTTACTGTATATCAATTAATTGGTTGAGAATTTTACTTAATTTGTTATCACTGAACACAGTGAATATATGTATAAATTTATTCTGACATTTACTTTATTGATTGATTGAGTTGTTAACATGATTTCTTAATTATGTCCAAATCCAATGAATTATTCTTGCATCTATGTACACTTTGGCTCTTACTACTACTGAATTCTTAAGAACAAGTGGCCATTTTGTCTATAGTCCTCAAGCTTTTTTCAACATGCAGTGTTTTCTGTGATCCTGTAGGGATTAGTATTTTTTTTTTTCACTTAATAAATTAATTAATTAATTATGAAATTCATTATTTTTAAGGGCAACAATGAGAGAAGAAGAATTTCATATACGAACCCTTCTAAATATTGCAGTACGCATCTTTTTTCTTTAAATAAAAAATTAAATTGATAAAGTGTATATTTTCTCATGTAACCACACAAAATGGATAGATAATCCAAATATTTTTTTTACATATACAACCTCTCAACAAAAAGGCAAAAAAAAAGAACAAAAAAAAAAAAAGGAAAAAAAATTCCATATTAAACAATCTTGATAATTACATAGCAACCATTTCTATGATGCCTAAAGTTGTATATACAATTGAAATTTAAGAAAACTATATTTGTAGGAAAATACTTGGTTAAACATAAAATATCATTTAACATCCCAAGTTTTTACATATGCATCGCTTTGGGCATGTTTTTATTGTTTTTATAGAATTCAGTCTGATGCAGTAAGTGAAAGAATTGTTTTCTTTTGTTTTTTGTCTGTGTAAATAAGCTTATGAACCTATTTGTTGGTTGTGGATGTACTCTTTTTTGCAGCTTTTTGTTTTGGGTATTTAGTATTTCCATCAAGATACCAGTACTTGGTTAGTTTTGGCCTACCTAGATATTTATGTTGTGCGGTGAGTGACTACTAGGTCCGCTCCTAATCCTCATAGATTATGATTAGGAAAAGTCTAACTATGTAACGTTTTTAGATGGAAAATACCAATATTTTTTTTATCTTGCTGCAACTTTGTAACTTTCTTTTTATATAGTTACATATTATATGAGTAGAATTTCCAGCTCAACTCTTTGTTCTTCAAAAAAAAAATTTATTATTAACAAAAATTTCTGATATAGATGTAGCAAGGGATGGCCCAACAACAAATTAAACCCTAGCTAGCTAGCTAGCCTAGAGTACTCCACACCCATGTACACTGTCCTCACGTGGATTGCATTTGATCATTTGGTCCACGTTTGCCTTATATAATTTATAAATAAATTGAAGCAGCCGGAGCCAGTTCCGTGGGCGCATCCGGTTTAATTAGATCGTTGATTCATGAACCCAGATCACTAAGGGGCTGTTTGGTTGCAAGAAAGTGGACTAAAGTAAGGAAATAGGGAAGTATAATTGCTCATTTCCCTATCTATCCAAACACCAGAAAAGGAAAATAAGAAAACCTCTTTTCTTTTTCTCTTTTCTCTTTTACACAATCATTTCCTCACTTCCAGTGTGCTATAGTTAATTTTGTGGTCATGTAAATCTCATCTATAATAAGTTTAGCACAAAACAATAAATTGTTTGATCATGTAAATCTCACTTGCCTTCTAATTTACAGTCCATTTTTTATTTTTCTTAATTAATTTTTATTTTAATATTATTTTACAGTCAACTTTGTGGTCAACTTTTCCGCTTCCAATTTCACATTACCATCCAAACATCAGAAAAGACAAAACATTTTCCAAACCACACTTCCCAACAACATCCAAAAACCGAAAAACTTACTAACCAATCTCAAGTTCCAAAGAGAATTATTACCACTTCCTCACTCTCACCCTTAACCAAACAGGCCCTAACTAACAAACTCTCTATTTATGTTGATATTCTTTCTTTAATTTCTTCTATACAGAGGAAAAGTTGGCGGACCTTTGAGCTAATTTCTATTATATATCGTGGTCCCTCTCCCTCATATTTTCTTATATATATTTGTCCACTACGTATATAGTATAAACAATGTAGTATAACTATATAATAGCTATCCATTGCTTTCATCCATCCTTGACGTTGCCATTAATGGAAACAAAACTTTTTAGTTTCCACTCTTGTTAGATATATAGCATATGCATGCAATAAAAGGGAGGGAGACCGAGACCATGCATGTTGACCAATGGTGCCATACGTGCCAAATTGTTAATTAATTACAGATTAATATTAATAATACGTGATGCATCCCCAAGTGGTATGCATTACATGCATCATGCATGGCAGTGCACTGTGGGAAAGGGCAATACATGATAGCCAGTATGAATCTTCTTACTTGTGCACGTGATTATTATCTTAATATACAATGTAGAACAGTTACTATTTCAGGGGTGGCTGAAATTCTATGCACCTGTAAATAACATCACATCACATGATGTGACATTTTGTTTTCCTCAGTCTCCCCTCGAGAAGACTTAGAAAAAAGTGATGAGTTAAATTGAAAGTGTACAAAATGAATTTAAATTAAAATTTATTAATTTAAATTTTTAGGTCAAGCTAGCTGATTCCTTAATCTATAATTAAAAAAAATTTTGTCACTCTCAGTGTCGGCTGATATCTCGCCGATAATAATTAAGAAATGAACTCTTTATTACTTTGTCTGCTGTGAATGTAAAGAATCAAATCCATACAGCTAGTGGACGATTATTTTATTAATAAAACGCGGGGAGACTTCTGACTGCGGGTGGACGGATCTAGCAATCTTCAGTTGGAATTCAAAGCAAGAGATCTGGATTCACATGTTGTAGTCCCTACAAGGATACGCATAAAATTGACAAGATTAAGATTGTGGATTTTGGACGTCTCCTGAATGCTGACAAAATTGTTTTCATTCCCCAGTGTGTGAAACATAAGACTGCAATTTTAACAACAAATTAGTTAACACCACATCTCCTTTCACTTGAATGTCATACTGAGATGCTAGAGAGTTGGCACGCTTGGACTTATTTGTGCTCAATCGAGCCACATGGACGCAGATACGTGAACTGATGAACAGGATCTCACTAATCTTATTACCACACAATAAATTTATCATGTGAAACTTTTTATTTATATTATAAAATGGACATTAACTATTGACAGGCATAGCGATTAAGCATAGCGATTAATTCAGTTGACGATGATGTGCCTATCCACACTCTTTTTATTGCCATATATATAGAAAAAGCGTAGATTATGAACACTTTCTTTTTGATGATTATTTTCCAATCGCCAAATTTGACATATTTCTTATGAATTTGAAATGTCGGCCGCTGTATCGCCGAATTTGTTCCCCGAATTCAAACCTGAGATTGCATCTTGAACAAATCTGGACAAAGACAGTGCTGGAGTCCATTCAACTCTGGAACTTCCTTGTCACTTTGATGGTGGATCAGTTGAATCGAAGTAGCTTTCCTGGGCTCAAAAAGACTTTTCTGCTACTTTGAACAGCAATGAAGTCTTATTCAAACATCAGTAGTGCTGACCAAAAGCTATAGCAATATGCATGCATTGCGCAATTTACATGTTAACTGCAATCATATTGTATAAATTTCATATAGCTAGTTGGAGTGGAAGAATTCAAAACGAGTGATGAGGTCATGAGCAGTGGTTGGTAATTGTAGACGCATTTTGCTTCTGCTTGTTTGGTGGACAGTGGCCATACCAACCAACTCTCCAGTCTCCGTCACTCGTTATCCATCACTGAAGACTTGTGGCTGAACGCATTAAAGCAGGATAGGTCCACTAACTAGTTGATTTGGGTCTCAAGTCATTAAGCAATACCACATTGTTGCCATAAATCGATCCCCTAGAATTCTCTTGGACACTGGTTTTACTTGAATAGCACCTCTCCTTTTCAAGGGGAGGGTCCAGGTGCAATGCTCGCAATTGTTGAACGAATGATTTAATGTGAGTAATTACTGATGAGTGTAGGGAGAGAGAAGATAAAAATGTATGATGGAGTTTTTTTCAAGCTCATCAGGAAACTATTGGAATATCAAATAAAAATGTCTTTTTTAGAAGATGAGGAGTCATCATCAATTGAGAGAAATATAGAGTCATCATCTTCAATTTAGAGAAATGATGAGTCATCATCAATTAGGAGTCATCATCAATAAAGAGTCATCACCTTTAATTAGAAGGAATGAAGAGTCATCATCATCAATTTAGAGAAATGATGAGTCATCATCAATTAGGAGTCATCATCAAGTGAGTCATCATCTTCAATTAGAAGGAATGAAGAGTCATCATCATGAGTCATCATAAATTTAGAGGTTGGTATTCTTATAAGTTTTGAAGCCTATAAAAGGCTAGTGTATCTCTTTGTTTTTTCAATAAAGCAAGTAAGTAAGAAACAAAAGTTGAATAAGATCCATTCTCCACTTAAAATTTTAAATTATAGTATATTAGTCCGTAGACTAGTATACAACAATTGGTTTCAGAGCCAATTCAATTTTTGTTTCATTTCCTCTTCTCCTCATGGCCTCCACCAACAATCTCATCAATCCACAAGTGCCCAAGTTATTGAAAGATAACTATGAAAGTTGGTCAATTCAGATGAAAGCTCTATTTGGTTCTCAAGAGTTGTGGGAGCTAATCTTTGATGGGTTTAAGGAACCCACACCGGAGGTAGAAGCCGCCTACACCGCCGAAGAGAAGAAGGCTCTTAAAGAGCAAAGAAAGAAGGATAGCAAGGCTCGTTTTCTACTCTATCAAGGGTTGGACGAGTCTACCTTCGAGAGAGTTGCCGAAGCAACGACGAGCAAGGAAGCATGGGAAATCCTTACTACCATCTACAAAGAAGTCGAGCGGGTGAAGCGAATTCGCCTTCAAACTTTGAGGGGCGATCTTGAAGCCGCTCAAATGAAAGATGAAGAAAAAATCTCCGATTATTATTCACGATTACTTCTAATTGTGAATAAAATGAGGAGAAATAGAGAGAAGATGGAGGACATCCGAGTGATGGAGAAATTGCTGCGATCCCTCACATCAAAGTTCGAGCACGTGGTGGCGGCAATTGAGGAGTCTAAGAATTTGGAGGAGATCTCAATAGAGGAGCTTTTGGGATCCCTCCAAGTTCATGAGCAACGCATGCAAAAGAAGACTGGTTCCATAGTCTTAGAACATGCATTAGAGTCAAAGCTGACTCTAAATGATCGTGGCTCACATAGTAGAGGTCGTGGTCGTGGCAGAGGTAGGGGACGTGGTCCCCAACAACGAACCACTCATAATCAAGTGGAGTTCCAAAGCTTCAGAGGTCGAGGACGAAGCAATCGGGGAAGATTTACATCTAGACGTGGAAACAACAAGAACGTCCAATGCTACAACTGTCAAAAATTTGGACACTATGCCTCAGATTGCTGGCACAGAACTGAAGATCTTACCAATCTTGCCGAAGCAACAAATAACGTGGGTAATAACTCTACTTTTCTTCTTGCTCATGATGATTCAAGTGTTCAGAATGATGTTTGGTACCTTGACTCGGGTGCTAGCAACCACATGTGCGGGAAGAAAGAACTATTCATGGAACTCGCAGAAGGAGTTCATGGAAGTGTGAGCTTGGGAGATTCTTCAAAACTCTCCGTTGAAAGCAGAGGGAAGATCAAAATCTATCAAAAGGATGGTAAGCCCGAGTATATTTCCGATGTTTATTATATTCCTAACATGAAAAGTAATATTCTCAGCATCGGTCAATTACTCGAAAAAGGATATAAAGTATATATGGAGAACAACCACCTTTGATTGAAAAATGCAAAAGGAGGTCTTATAGCTCGTATTAAGATGACAAGGAACCGCATGTTTCCCTTGCATCTAAACACAAAAGTTGAGAAGTGTTTTCAAGGACTCATGAAGAATGAGTCATGGAGGTGGCATCTTCGCTTCGGTCATCTAAATTTCAGCGGCCTGAAGCTACTATCTACAGCCGGCATGGTACGAGGTTTACCAACAATCGATCCACCAAGTCATACTTGTGAAGTTTGCATAATTGGCAAGCAAACACGACTTCCTTTTCCCAATGGAAAGTCATGGAGAGCGGAGGCGCCATTACAACTTGTTCATACTGACATCTGCGGACCGCTAGATCCCGTCTCTTTAGGAGGTAATATATATTTTATTACTTTCATTGATGATTTCAGTAGAAAGTTGTGGGTGTACATTCTTAAAGAAAAATCTGCTGCCTTTACTACCTTCAAGAATTTTAAAGCTCTTGTTGAAGCAGAGAGTGGTTATAAGCTAAAAACTCTCCGATCTGATCGAGGTGGTGAGTACACCTCAAATATGTTTCAAGAATATTGCAGGGAGCAAGGCATAAAGAGGCAGTTTACTACTGCCTATACACCACAGCAAAATGGCATCGCAGAAAGAAAGAACCGCACTATTCTTGACATGACAAGAACCATGCTTAAAGAAAAGGGACTGCCGAAGCAGTTTTGGGCGGAAGCTGTGGCATGTTCAACCTACTTGCTCAACTGGTGCCCGACGAAGCAAGTGAAGGGCAAGACGCCTCAAGAAGCATGGAGCGGCTATACGCCTAATGTCGCACACCTACGAATTTTTGGGTGTGTTGCATATGCTCAAGTACCTGAAGTCAAAAGGAAGAAGCTTGACAATCATGGTGAAAAATGCATTTTCATCGGATATAGCGAGGAGTCGAAGGCATACAAGCTTTACAATCCACTAACTAAGAAAATAGTGGTTCGTAGAGATGTTGTCTTCAATGAAGCTGAAGTATGGAGTTGGAGCAATGAAGAGACTGTCAAAGAGCAACCCATGGTGAATGAACCTGACGAGCCCCTACAACAGGTTTCACCACCAACTACACCACCATCTCCTCAACATGCTACACCGTCTCCTGTAAGAGGTTCTCCATCTTCTGGGGAAGGTAGTAGTAGCGAATCCTCCGTGCAACGAGGTCCAATCAAAATGAGAAGCCTCAGGGAGATCTATGAGCAGATAGAAGAAGATGGAGAAACTAATCTCTTTTGTTTATATGCCGATCATGAGCCTCTCACTTTCCAAGAAGCTAAGGAAGAAGATTGTTGGCGATCAGCAATGAAGGAGGAGATGCATGCCATCCAGAAGAACGACACATGGGAGTTGACAACACTTCCACAAAATCACAAGGCGATAGGTGTCAAATGGGTGTACAAGATCAAACGCACAGCAGATGGTGAGGTTGATCAATACAAGGCGAGGCTTGTGGCGAAAGGCTACAAACAAAAATACGGCATCGACTATGAAGAAGTCTTTGCACCAGTTGCTCGATTAGATACGGTGAGACTATTAATTTCACTTGCAGCTCATCACAGGTGGAAGTTATATCATCTAGATGTCAAGTCAGCATTTCTCAATGGTATTCTTGAAGAAGAGGTGTATGTATAACAACCAGAAGGTTTTCTGGTAAAAGGGCAAGAAGACAAAGTATATCACCTAAAGAAAGCCTTGTACGGCTTAAAGCAGGCACCACGGGCATGGAATGCCCGAATTGATGGTTATCTTCATCAAAACGGCTTCACCAAATGTCCTTATGAGCATGCCATCTACATGAAGAGGAACCATCAAGGCGAATTTCTAATAATTTGTCTTTATGTTGATGACTTATTATACACAGGAAGTTGCGTCGAGATGCTTGCTGAATTCAAGGAGGCGATGTTCAATGAATTTGAGATGACGGACAATGGATTGATGTCCTATTTTCTTGGTATCGAAGTGAAGCAACAACAAGATGGGATATTTATATCTCAAAAGAAGTACATGAAGGAGATCTTGGAGAAATTCAAGATGAGTAACTGCAACCCAGCAAACACCCCAATAGCCACAGGAATGAAGCTATCAAGAGAAGGAATTGGAGATTTTGTAGACTCGACTCTTTTCAAAAGTCTCATTGGTAGCCTGAGGTACTTAACGATCACAAGGCCTGATATTGTTTACGGAGTCGGACTTGTGAGTCGCTATATGGAGACACCGAAGGAGTCTCATTGGCTAGCTGCAAAGAGAATTCTAAGGTATATCAAAGGCACACTCAACCTTGGTCTATTTTATACTTATGGTGAAACTGCAGAGTTAGTAGGCTATTCAGATAGCGACTGGAGAGGTGACCAAGATGAGAGGAAAAGCACCACTGGCTATGTCTTCTATCTTGGGTCAACCGCATTTTCATGGACCTCAAAGAAGCAAGGAGTTGTGGCCTTATCTTCATGCGAAGCAGAGTATGTGGCAGCTTCATCTACTGTATGTGAAGCTATTTGGTTGTGGAACATTTTAAAGGAATTGGATCATCCACAAGAAGAAGCGACTGTAATATTTGTGGACAACAAATCAGCCATCCAACTTGCAAAGAACCCAGTACATCATGGGAGGAGCAAACATATAGATACATGGTTTCATTTTCTCAGAGGCCATGTAAAACAGAAAACTGTGGAGCTGGAGTATTGTCATACCAAGGAGCAAGTAGCAGATATTTTCACCAAGCCATTGCCTATTGAACCTTTCAGAAGGCTAAAAGAAATGCTCGGTATGAAAACATTTTGATTTGAGGGGGTGTGTTGGAATATCAAATAAAAATGTCTTTTTTGGAAGATGAGGAGTCATCATCAATTGAGAGAAATATAGAGTCATCATCTTCAATTTAGAGAAATGATGGGTCATCATCAATTAGAAGTCATCATCAATAAAGAGTCATCACCTTTAATTAGAAGGAATGAAGAGTCATCATCATCAATTTAGAGAAATGATGAGTCATCATCAATTAGGAGTCATCATCAAGTGAGTCATCATCTTCAATTAGAAGGAATGAAGAGTCATCATCATGAGTCATCATAAATTTGGAGGTTGGTATTCTTGTAAGTTTTGAAGCCTATAAAAGGCTAGTGTATCTCTTTGTTTTTTCAATAAAGCAAGCAAGCAAGAAACAAAAGTTGAATAAGATCCATTCTCCACTTAAAATTTTAGATTATAGTATATTAGTCCGTAGACTAGTATACAACAGAAACATAGTGCAGAGATCGGAAGCCAAAAGGAGCGAGAATGGCGCAAGAACTGAGCTTATATCAGGCCAGCAGCAGGGCCGGGCGATCGCCCGGTCGATCGGCGTGCACAAAGCAGGGCCGGTTG
Source organism: Agave tequilana (assembly GCA_038442645.1). NCBI lineage: Eukaryota > Viridiplantae > Streptophyta > Magnoliopsida > Asparagales > Asparagaceae > Agave > Agave tequilana. The sequence continues at coordinate 122,580 of JAVJIF010034013.1, read as the reverse complement.
ACTGCTCGGTCGACCGGTGTGCACAAACTTGCACAGGGTAGCTCGGTCAACCGCCCGATCGACCGTAGCAGGTAATGGCCGACCGCTCGGTCAACCGACTGACATGAAGACTCTCGGTTAAACACGGTCGACCGACCGGTCGACCGTGTGCTTGGGTCGGTCGATCGCCCGGTCGACCGACAGGCGTATCTGGGCGCGGATCTGTCTCTCCTTTCAGGATTCGGACTTTGTTTGTGAATTGGAGACGAATCCAATTAGGGTTTCCTAAATTCCTTAGTCTTTTCGGTTATAAATAAAGGAACAGAGCCCTCTTGGATTGTATGTAAAGTACAAATTGTATTGGTTGTTGAATCAATAAAAACTCTCTCTCCCTTACCCCGAGGACGTAGGCAAATTGTCGAACCTCATTAAATATTGTGTTTGCTTTCTTTCTTGTTTCTTGTTCTTGTTGCTCTTAGGGTACTTCTCTGCTGCATCTATTAGGTTCCTCGCTGGTTGTTGTCGCCTACAACAAGTAGTATCAGAGCATCCCAGGTTCATCATAGGATCGTGTATCGATTCCAAGGGCATTGGTGGCTGTTTGGCGGAGATCGTGTGTCGATCTCAGAGCAGCGTTGGACTATTTGTGGGATCGTGTATCGATCTCAAAATAGCATTTGGATTGCTCGAGGAATCAATTCGGAAGAGTAGATCACTTCAGAAACTCTTCTAGGGTTTCACCTTAAGGTAAAGATCCTATCTTTATCTAGTTTGTATAATCTAATCTCGTTTGCTTTCGCATTGCTTTGAGGGAATCATTGAGAAGATGGCCGGAGATAGTATATCTATGATAAAATTCATAAGCCCACATCCTTTGAAGATTGATGTGGTGAAGTTCGATGGCAAGAACAACTTCGGCATGTAGAGGTGTGAGGTGATGGATACACTGACGGCATCAAACCTCGAGGACACTCAATGATTGAAGAAATAGCATGATTCTACTTCTGAAGAAGATTGGGACAAGATGAACCAAACAGCATGTGATTTGATCAGGTCTTGTTTGACACAAGACATCAAGTACCATGTGTTTCATGAAACATCTGCTAAGCAGTTGTGGGAGATCCTGGAGAAGAAGTATCTGACGAAGAGCATCGAATCGCGGCTGCAATTGAAGAGGAGGCTTTATCGCTTCTAAATGAAGAGAGGACTCTCCATTGATGAACACATGAACAACTATACCAAGCTTCTTACAGATCTAGTTAACGTGGATGTCAAGATTGATGAAGAGGATAAGGCAGTGATTCTTTTGAATTCTCTTCCAGACGAAGAGTATGAGACCTTTACTCTTACCTTGATCAATGGTGGACAAACACTTAACTATAATGAAATGCCGGCTGCTCTTGTAAACTATGAAGTAAGGAGGCAAGATAAATTATCTTCTCATGAAAGTACATCAGCAGAAGCGTTGGCGGTAAGAGGCAGAGGTTCATATAGGAAGGGCAAAGGTAATCGTAAGAGATCGAAGTCCAGGCCAGGCTTCAGAGATCTGAAGAAGAACCAGTGCGCCTTCTGCAAAGAATTAGGACACTGAAAAGTTGACTGTCCAAAGACCAAACGTAAGAAGAAAGAGTCAAAGACTGAGGCAAATCTCGCATGGGTGGTCAGTACTCACGCCAGTACTTCACTGGCAGGTGGATTAGACTCGGTCTCATCAGTATTCTCTTTCTCAGTTACTACTCTTATCATTGATTACTCAGGAGATGTTGAGTGGATATTAGATACTGGAGCTAGCTACCATGTGTGCCCAAATATGGATTATTTTTTTTAACTTCGAGAAGCTAGACGGATGTTCAGTTATCATGGGTGATGATCGCCCATGTAACATGGAAGGTATAGGAACAGTCCAGATCAAGATGTTCGATGGGATGATACGAGAATTGAAGGAAGTGAGTTATGTACCTCAACTTAAGAAATATGTTATCTCTGTTGGTTTTTAGAAACATTGGGTCTTGAGGTATCAATAAAGGATGGAATTCTCAAGATGACCAAAGGCTCAATGGTGGTTCTGAAGGGCGTCCGCCGGACTAATCTCCACTACTTGAAAGGTAGTACTGTTACAGGACAGGTGGCGACCTCTACTGATACAGATGAAGACTCAACCAGGTTATGGCATATGAGGCTCGGACGCACAGGTGAAAAATCTTTGCAAGCTCTTGCAAAGTAAGGACTATTGAATGTGCCAGAACCTGCAAACTGGATTGCTGTGAATATGTGTCACCGGAAAGAAGACCAAGGTGAAATTTGGCACAGCGACTCACTGCACCAAGGGAATTCTGGATTATATTCACACCGACGTTTAGGGACCTACCAAGACTGCATCTATTGGAGGTAACCACTACTTTGTGACTTTCATTGATAACTATTCTAGGCGATGTTAGGTATATACCATGAAACACAAAGAGAAAGTCTTAGAATTATTTGTGGAGTGGAAGAAAAATTTGGAGAAAGGCACAGAAATAAAGATCAAGGTCCTCCGGTCAGATAACAGAGGTGAGTATAAGTCTGATTCTTTCCTAAAGTTATGTCCTGATGAAGTCATAGACAGGCACTTCACAGTAAGGGAAACACCGCAAAAAAACAGGGTAGCAGAAAGGATGAACAGGATTTTACTAGAGAAGGTCTGTTGTATGTTATCTAATGCTGGATTACCAAAGAACTTTTGGGTTAAGGCTTTGGCATATGCTTGCTATCTCGTCAACATGTTGCCTTCGTCTGTGATAGGAGGTAAAACTCCTCTAGAGAATTGGTCTGAGAAAGCGTCCCAGAAGTATGATTCACTAAGAGTATTTGGTTATCCGGCCTACTACCATGTTGAAGAAGACAAGTTAAACCTAAGAGTAAAGAAAGGAGTGTTCGTAGGATTCAAGAGAGGAATAAAAGGCTACAAGATCTGGGATCCTAATGACAGGAAATTTATTCTCAACAGAGATGTCATATTTGATGAGACTTCAATGTTGAAGTTTACAATCTCTCAGCAGATAGAGATTGAAAGGACTAAAGTGGTATCACAGCAGGTGGAGAGTGATGCTACTTCACTATCTCTAGAAAGATTAGTATCCTTGGAGATCATACCCAAGATGACACAGGGTAATGATCAAGTAGCCGAGCAGGATGCTGATGACAATGAGGATCAAGGACACGTTATGGGTGATGTCCATGAATTCGTTGCAGTTGGAAGACCCAGAAGATAATCACGCAAATCAAGTTGGCTCACTACAGATATTATTGTGGCTTATGCTCTCTCAGTCGTCAAAGAGGTGATTCCGTCTACATATAGGAAGCTGAAATCAGTTCAGAGTCGAAAATGTGGAAGGATGCCATGGAAGAAGAGATGAGCTCTCTACACAAGAACGACACTTGGGAACTGACGAGTTGCCCAAAAGAAAGAAGGTAATTGCCTATAAGTGGGTATCTACAAAGAAACGGGGATCTCTCAAGGAAGATACTGTACGTTACAAAGCCAAGTTAGTGGCGAAAGGCTACACACAACGAGAAGACATTGATTACAACGAGGTATTCTCTCCTGTTATAAAGCACTCGTCAATTCGAATTTTGTTGGCGCTAGTGGCACAATATGAGTTGGATCTTGACCAGCTCGATGTGAAGACTGCCTTTCTCCATAGCGATCTTGATGAGAAATCTATATGACTCAGTCGTTGGGGTTCAAAACTACAGGTAAGGAGAATATGGTATGCAAACTGAAGAAGTTACTGTATGGATTGAAACAATCTCCTAGACAGTGGTACAAGCGTTTCGACAGCTTCATCAAAGAAAAAGGTACACACGGAGCCATTATGATCCATGTATGTATTACACCAAGCTACCTGGAGGAGAGTACATATGTCTACTATTATATGTAGATGATATGCTTATCGCTTCTAAAAGCAGATCCGCAATTGATAAATTGAAGAAATACTTGTCTTCCGAGTTTGAGATGAAGGATCTTGGTGAAACGAAAAAGGTGCTAGGCATGGAGATTGAGCGAGACGGAAGGAGTGGCAAAGTGAGCTTGACACAAAAGGGGTATTTGCAAAAGGTACTTCATAGGTTCAACGTCGATGGTAATACGAAATCTGTAAGTACACCACTGGCTCCTCATTTCAAGTTAAAAACCACTATGTCTCTGACTACTGTTGAAAAACGTGAGTACATGACTCGCGTGTCGTATACTAGCACAATTGGTAGTTTGTTGTATGCAATAGTGTGTACACGATCAGACTTGTCACAAGCTGTCTCAATAATTAACAGATACATGCATGATCTTAGAAAGGGTCATTGGGAGGCAGTAAAGTGGGTTTTATGGTACATTAACGGTACCATAAATGTTGGATTGGTATTCGAGAAGGATTCCACGGGTAAGCAGGAGTGTATCGGATATGTTGACTCCGATTATGCAGGAGACCTTGACAAAACGCCGGTCTACAATGGGATATGTGTTTACACTGTCTCAAGTATCGGTGAGTTGGCGCTCTATTCTACAGTCTACTGTTACATTGTCTACTACAGAGGCCGAGTATATGGCCATGACGGAGGTTATAAAGGAGGCAATATGGCTTCAAGGGTTGCTCGATGACTTGAGGATTAAACAGGATCTGTTGGAGATCAATTGTGATAGAAGGAGTGCTATCTATTTGGTGAAGAACCAGGTGTATTATGTAAGGACAAAGTACATAGACGTTAGGTTCCACTTTGTTCAAGAGATTCTTGATGAAGGTGATATTGAGTTATTAAAAATTCACACAAAGGAGAATCCCACAAATATGCTTACTAAGGTGGTGTCAGGAGTGAAGTTTACACATTATAAAGAGTTGCTCCATATCCTTCCAGTTGCTTGAGCTCGTTGGAGCTCGTTTGGATGAACTACGGATAGTTTGATCCCTTGGGTAAGGTACGTAGGCAGCCACACTGGTGCAATCACTTTCGAGTCGACAGATACTATGATGAGTTCAGCTCAGATTTGAGAAATCTTCACTGAGGTGGAGAATTATAGGGAGAGAGAAGATAAAAATGTATGATGGAGTTTTTTTCAAACTCATCAGGAAACATAGTGTAGAGATCGGAAGTCAAAAGGAGCGAGAACAGCGCGAGAACGGAGCTTATATCAGGCCAGCAGCAGGGCCAGTCCGGTTGACCGGTGTGCACAAAGTAGGGCCGGTCGAACGCTCGGTCGATCGGTGTGCACAAACGTGCACAGGGTAGCTAGGTCAACCGCCTGGTCGACCGTTATACGGTCGACCGCTCGGTCAACCGACTGACATGAAGAACTCTCGGTTAAACACGATCGACCAACCGGTCGATCAGGTGCTTGGGTCGGTCGACCGCCCGGTCGACTGACAGGCGTATCTGGGCCCAGATTTGTCTCTCATTTCAGAATTCGGACTTTGTTTCTGAATTGGAGACGAATCCAATTGGGTTTTCTAAATTCCTGGGCCTCTTTGGCTATAAATAAAGGAGCAGAGCCCTCTTAAATTGTATGCAATGTACAAATTGTATTGGTTGTTGAATCAATAAAAACTCTCTCTCCCTTGCCCCGAGGACGTAGGCAAATTGCCGAACCTCGTTAAATATTGTGTTTGCTTTCTCTCTTGTTTCTTATTCTTGTTATTCTTAGGGTACTTCTCTTCTATATCTATTGGGTTCCTCGCTGGTTGTTGCCTCCCCCGCAACAATGAGTGCATGTGTATAAGAAAAAGTTGGGTGGTGTCCTCTATGCTGTTTCTCAGGTTACCGACTAAACCGATCAAACCGCCTGAACTGCAGAATTTCGGGCGATTCGATTCGGTTTTTTCTAAATTCGGTGCAATTGCAATTTCAATTTTTATGTAGTTCGGTTTATGCAATTTAGTTCAGTTTGAGAGATTTTGAGATCAGACCGCCAAAGTTTTTTTTGTTAAAGCAGCAACAGTTGCTCTCTCTTGCCAGCTGCTGCATTGCTGCAGTAAAAACAGCAATTGTGTAGCAGTGGTAGCCGCGGCAGCCAATAGTGGCAGCAGCAGCAGCATCCTGCAAAACCGCGGAGCCGAACTGAAACTGAACTGAAATTTCGTTTTGTTTTCAGTTCGGTTCTACGTCTTGATCGGTGTGGTGCGGTTCGGTTCTGAACTTGAATCGGTGTAGTTACGGTTTGAATTTTTATGAAAAAATAGAACCGAACCGACCGATTATCAGCCCTGTCCTCAAGGGGCAAAAAGAAAAGAAAGAAATCTTATTAGGGTAACCATCTTTCAGGGCGCATCGAGGAGTTGGTCATGCATGGTATGCGAAAGCACAATGACATTCATCCTACCCAAGAAGACTCGAGAGTATCCACTGCTAACATGGGAGAGGACAACAACATATGGATCCCCTGCTTTTTAGTGTCCTAACAAATTACTTGCTGCAGCAGGAGAGTGCTCGCATTTTTCTATGTGATGTATCTACATATGCTATTTGTATTGTATATGTGTACTCTTTTTGTTAAAATGTTTCATAAAACGTGTTATTAATGAAACATGTACTCACTATTTATTCAAGGACAGTTGTGGAACACACAGACTGAGGAGACAAAAAAAGAGACATGCATGAAAATTCACATAAGTGTTGTTTGGTTAAGGGTGAAAGTGAGGAAGTAATAGTTCCCTTTGAAATTTGAAAATTAGTTAGTGAGTTTTCTGGTGTTTGTATGTTGCTGAGAAGTGTGGTTTGAAAAATGTTATGTCTTTTCCAGTGAATGGTAACGTGAAAGTGAAAAAGTTGACCACAAAATTGACTGCAAAATAATATTAAAATAAAAATTATCACAATAAATTGTATGGTATAAATTATAGGGAAAAACTCAAACTTTCATTTAAAATATATCTAAATCTGACTGGATAGTTATATTTTCTTCTCGTATCAAACTTTAGATCCCAATACACAGGAATATAAACAAAGATACATAAAAAAGAGAATTATACTTCAGGAGAGGTTCAACCGACATAAGCCTTTTGCTCCACCACGAACCTCCACAATACTCATGAGGTTCTAATGTGGATATTCCTGAGTCCCCAACTACCTTGAATCCCTATAGCAATTTTTCTAACCATATATAATGGGGGAAATTCTCATTGTGAAACAGCCCATCTTACTAAATGATCCCTCAAATTAAGCTTTGATATGGATGTTTCAAAAGGGAAGATCTTAACATGCATACATGTGCATGTGCCCATGCATCTTCTAATCCCTCAGATTAAGCTTTGATATGGATGTTTCAAAAGGGAAGAACTTAACATGCATACATGTGCATGTGCCCATGCATCTTCTTTCTTCCCTTACAACATGACCCAAGCAATTCATGTGGCTCTACTTGTTCTTAGCCATAGTAATCACAGGTAAAAGAGCTAAGAAAAAGCTTCATCATATGAGGTCCTACTCATGTCCCACTGGGTTATGATGACCTTGCATATGGCAACCATCCTTGCATGTTGGTATATGTTGTGAAAACAAAGAGAACATCTTTTGACGTTTCTTCTGTGTTTCTTTTAGCCTTTGTGTGCTCCTCAAATGCTTGCCACAAATAGGTTCACATCTTTTAGGGCATCATGCTGGCTTTTTGAAATGGTCATTGTTGTGATAACTCCAATGTGATCAAATTTCTTAGATATTTTCATCATCTTTTCAGTGTACTTACGGAGCCTTTTAGTTAGCTACAAGTGGGCTGCAAGTACAACACTTACTTACAGCAAAAGAATTTGGTGTTGTTTGGATCAGATGCAGATTAGAATTGGACTTGCAGATCATGTGGGCTAAAATCTGTCAGATTCTCAAATAGCAACTGAAGTTGTAAGATTATTTTACAAGTGGGGGAGGTGGGAAAATCTGCAGTTGGCCCCTTCATCTCCCCACTTGCATCTCTCTCTCTCTCTACCCCCTCCCAGCCCCTTCCCCGACTCACCCCTCCGCCTCCTTCCCTCCTCTCCTCTGCCTTCTCCACATCTCCTCCCCATCTCCTCATCTCTACGTATCTCCACTCTCCTCCATCATTCTCCCCATCTCCCTGCATCCCTATCTCCTCCCCCTCTGTCTCCTCCCTAACTCCCCGCCTCCATCCAGCCCCCACCTCCTCCCAGCTTCCTTGACTCGAACGGTCGAACCCACCCCCCCTTTACCTTCCTCCCCACTATACTTTATCGCTCCATCCCTCTCTCCATCTCCCCTCTTTTCCGCCACATCCTCCCCCTGTCCCCTACCCTATTATACGCACCACCTTTCCTCCCCTTCCTCGACTTTCCCTCCACTTCCTCCTCCAACAAGATTACCTCTCCTCCCACAAGCTTTGCCTCCTTCTCATCCTCGAAAACAATGTTGCCTGTCTTGCCCCTGCCGTCATCCTCCCCCCTCCCTCAAACTTGATCTCGTCCCCTGCCCTTCCCCCGCCATTGTAAGCTCTCTATGTGTGCTTAATCTCTCTTCCCCCTCTTTATCTCTTCTCTGATCTCTCTTTCTTCATTTTCTTTTTTTATTTTGTATTGTTGAAGAAGGGGTAAAGTCGTCTTTTTCTTCTCGCGGTTAACAATCGTATGGTAGTTTCTTACCAATGTCAAAGTGGGTACAGTTCATGTGTGTGAGCCACAAACACATACAATAAGAGAATCAATCACGCATTGACACGTGTATTGATCCTCTTATAATATGTTAAGTGTGTGTGCTTCACATACATATTATAATATATTATAAGAGTTTCAATACACGTGTCAATGCGTGATTGGTTCTCTTATTCTATGTGTGTGTGGCTCATTCACATAAACTGAACCCTGTCAAAGTTCATTGTAGTAATTTGCAAATTTGAAAGTTGATTGTATTTTTTTATATTTTAAACAAAATTCGTGGTAGCAATTCGTTAACCACGGCATGACACTAGACAAATCGTGATTTAATCTGAAATAAATGAAAAAAGTAATCTAATAATAAAAAATATTAATATATTAATAAAAAATTATTACAAATGAATCTCAAGTGGGTCTGTAGGTGAGCCAAAAAATGTAAATTGATCTGATAGTGCAAGTAAGTCTGCAATTGGGCTACAAATTACAATTAGGTCTGCAAGTGGGCTTTGCAATCCAAACTTCAACAAAACAGTGTAAAACTATTTTGTTGCAAATGAGTTTTGCACTTGCAGACCACGTGCTGCAAACCAAATAATGAAAATTGAATTTCTGTTTTACTTTACATTCTAACCAAACATTATATTTAACAATATGCTTTCTCATTTATGCTTACATATTACCAAACAAACACTTGAAAACTTACTTTTTTACAATTGCAAAATGCTTTCCACTTGCAACTTACAGCTGCGAATACTTATATGCAACCAAACATGCCCAAACATGCCCTATATGGAAAGTTTATGCCAGTCAATATAGTATTGGATTTGTGTGTAGAGAATGAAGAGGCCCAAGTGAGGACTGTCTGGGTTTGGAGAAACAAAGAGGGCAGAGGAGATGATTCATGATAATCTTGATTGGCTTCTCCCATGTGAATTGCTGAGCTCTAGAGATCACATAAGTACATGTGCCGTTGTATTATCATATGCAAGCATATCCAGCTCTCAGTAGCCTGTGATAGTTAAAGATGGGAATGTGGGTCCCGGTGTAACTGAGAGTGTGATATGTATGGTGATGTTTGATCAAGGAGACATGTTTACGTGACACACGGCTAGCTTACTGCATGACATGCGGTCATCAAATCAAGATGGTGTCTGGTGTTATGCTGAGGCATCCATCATGGCCAACTCCCCGTGGGCTGGCATTGGGGCCCATGAAACTGGCCTGGAGAGTGTGTGTGTGTGTGTGTGTGTGTGTGTGTGTGTGAGAGAGAGAGAGAGAGAGAGAGAGAGAGAGAGAGAGAGAGAGAGAGATTAGTGATTTCTCTACTAAAAATGAAGGGGACAGCTGAGAGATGTAGGTGTCTTGTCCCAGCATTACCTAGTTCTTGTCTCTGCATGCAGAGATGAGGCCTCATGGGTCCACTGAGTATGCAAACTGTTTAATAAGTATGGGATTTAGATCTTATAGTTGGTATGAGAACTCACTCAACTTTCATTTTGGATCAACATAGTTATCATTTTCTCTACTGGTTCATAGCACCATCACCTTTATTTAAATAGTTATCATTTCCCCTCAATTAGCTAATGTTGCCACATACTCACATTGTTACTGCCATATAAGTTAATTTTTTGGCCATTGTCTGAACATGATCTGTATTTGATTTAAACTTGGCATCACAGCTCACATGGTGTTGCTAATTAAGCTTTTTGAACTATTATGAGCACATGAGATTTTATTCAAATTAAAAAATTTATAATTATCTGATACATTGCTCCTGCATTAGTAATTAGTATTAATAACTAACGACGCCAAAAGTATTTAACTCATCCAAATTGTCATTGCTTCACATATCAGAAGAGATCAGTGTATACAAGTCCAAGCGACTCGAGTTCTTGAGTTTCAAAACAGTGTGCGCAAGGGCTATGCCCACCGTCTTCTCTTAATTAAAAAACTATGAAAATAATCAGGCTGACATACTATAATTTGAAATGGGAGCATAACCTTGTCTTGTGCCTTGGCCGTAGTCTTGTGCGTTCTCTTTGTTTTGCTTGCTCAATTCTCATGGCGTCCTCTTCGCCAAGCAAGAACTAACCTAGCTAGCTAGCTACCAAAGCAACAATTACCAATGTCCTCCATTATGGAGGTAGACACTTTGTTACGAGCATGAGTCATATAATTTTTTGGGAAAATAGTCTTTGCCAGAAAAGATTCCATGTCCTAAAAATCCCCAGCTGCTTTATTTTCCCTAATCATTTTAGCTTTACATACATTTCATATAGTGAGCCCCGTGAGAGTGTCTTCACCCTTGGATCTTTTTGCTGAGAATGTCCATGCAATAGTCCATTATGTCGTCGGTTTCTCGAGTAATATCTAATTGCTCGAGCTTCGTTCAGCAAACTTGCGTGGCTTGATAGAAACGATAGAAAAATGTGGCATGCAATCTCATGCCGCAATTGCTGCAGTTGGGGAAACAGACTGGTTTGTTCTCTGTGAGAGGAATCTCGCAGTTTCAGTACTCGAGCATTCGTCCTTGGTGCCAACACCACTCAGTTGTAGCTTTTCATCAGTACGACGAGCTGCCTGCTTTTCAGTGAAGCGTGGAGGGTTTCTCACCGTTTGTCTCCAAGAAGAAACAAAAACGGAGTTGTCTTCTGAAAGATCTGAACTATATTTTTGTTTGGTAATATTTTCCACGGGTCTTTTTCAAATGTGTGCGCGATTAGATTTCAATCCAGTTAGTACTACTTTTTTAAATTTATGTTGCGAATTAGAAATGTATCTTTATATTCTGATATTCATGCATTAAGCTCAAGGGCGATGAAGCTGGCATGGGCCATGCGGATAAGATCAAGAAAATGTGCTGGCCAGTACGCTAAACGCACGAAAACAAAACTGATCAAATCAGCAATCTTTTCAGAATGTAGAATTTTTGACTGGACTGACAGTAAGAACAGAGGAGATGATCTGAGACACGAGTGGTTTTTGGATCATGACAAGACTAATTAAGAGACCAAGACGGAGACGATTGTTTGATCAAGTAACTCGAAGGTAGCATCCATCCTTCTTGCTGTTTGCTAAAATCATGCCGACAAATAAGTTTCAAAGGAACCTTGGAATGGAGATTTTTTTGAGTAAACAGTGACCTACGAAAACTCCCTATGTTTCATTAATGAGATTTTAATGAGAACACTTGAGGTTACAAAATAGAACACAATATAAACCTTTCGAAAAATAAAGTTTTGATGCACACGCGGGTGCAGAAGGGTATAAAGTACAAAAGCTCTTGCACAAACGGAAATCCAAAAGCATGTAGGAACTCTCCCTGAGACAAAAAACAGGTTGACTTTAAAACCGATCGTTGGTTCTACGATCAACCTGTTATACAAAAGTCAAGGGATCCAAAGGTCTCTGATCAAGAGTCTGCCCATGAAGTGTCAAGGCCCCTCCTATCTAAATCTACTGCACAATCCTCAACGCAGTCCCCCTAAATTTGCCTGAAAGAAGATTTAGCGAGAGGTGAATAATAATAATAGAAGTAAATCAAACGTCTGGAAGGAGATCAGGCCTCGCCGTTAAAAATTCTGTTGTTTCTCTTACACCAAATCCCCAGAAAACGGTTTCAACCACCAATCTAAGTTTCGATCTATACGATAATGAGATATTGATGGTTGAAATTTCAAAGTGAAATGCGAGAATACACTATTTCAAGCTTTTTAGAACTCAAATGTGATTTTTTGTGCACAGTAAGACGGTCGAGTACACATCTCTCATTCTCTCTATTCATAGCCTTCACCTTTGAGGGCTTTCTATTAAAGTCTCATCTATATATTATTTTATCTTGCATTCATGGTATCCACACAGTTAACAATCTGTTTCTTAAATTATTTATCATTTTATGTACAGTTATACTCTGCTTTTGAATTGAAAATAGGTACAGGTGTAATACAAGAGTACGATGACAGTTAATTTTGGAATTAATCTCAATTATCTAGATTTTAATGGACAGTTAAATTCAGTGTAGTCTAGTAATAAGTTAAGTTTTTAGAGTAGAAGGGGAAATTGAGTAAATTTATCGTTTAAAATTTCAGTATCCATAGAGCAAATTCATGTGGGTAAAATACGCTTTTCGTTATGAAATTGGATTTTGGGGAGCATATTCCAAAGATTTTAAAGTACATCGGCATATTTAATTGTGGTCATGTTTAATTAGCTTCACTTTTGGTTCCCATTCACTATTCAGTCAACGCAGGCTTGGACCAGACTCGGCTTTAGAATGGGCTCATTCAAAGGTTCAGAAATGGGCCCACATCCAAAACTAGCCTTTCTCCTTCAAAAACAAAGAAGAAAAGAAAAGAAATGAAAAGCATAAATCAGGAGGAGGAAGAAGAAACTGAAGGAGATTCCACTCAAAAAAAACTTTGATTGAAACATTGAAGTTTGGCTAATGGCTCAGCGGTGGCCCAGGGTCGAGCACACGCTCCCCTCGTGGTCACGGATGCCTGTGTGGAAGCAAACATTTTCTCCCCGATGTGGCCCCGGTCAGGCCCCTGGTTTGCCCCCCTGCGATTTGAGTTAATTAGCAGGAGAGAAAAAGCTGAAGTTTAATTAATATTCAAGAAATCAAACTTTAGTAGTGGGCCTACTGGGCACTATTGGACCAGGCCAGGCCGACTAAGTCAAAAGCTCTGCACGTACACGGTATTGGACCGCGGTCCATCTTTTGTTGGACCAGAGTTCTCGTGTGGCCCACAAATAGTCTTAGGCCTGCCGACCAAAAAATTTGTCCATAGCTACCACTTTATTTATGAAATACTAGGACCGCATGTCGGTGATAATGTGATCACAAACAAGAAGTAGTCAGTTTCTTTTTATTTTTCTTTTTCCCTTTATTTTATTTTATTTTTCTCCGTGTTTATTTGTCCGCACGGTACAAATTTAAAAACTAAGGCCCAAAGTCCTAGCCCACTGGGCTTAAGGCTAACTCAAATAACGTGCTGATCTGACTCTTATTAAAACAAAAAAAATGCAGGAAAACTTTGAAAACAAATTTGAACAACATTTTTGTCCCATCTGAACTCCCTCAATGTTAAAAGGATCAGCACTGACTTCTTGTTAAAGCTCAAGATTGAATGAAAATAGTTAATATCAATCTCAACGTCATAGTAACGGATCTTTGAGAATAGTTCCATGTTGAGGAACAAAATTTTAGAGCTCAATAAAAGATTACAAGAATTTTTCCCATGTTCTTTCTATTTGGGCCCTATTTCGGTCCAAAGGAGGCCCAGCTGGGTGAGCCCATATGCTGCTTTAGAATTTGGGCCGAGACTCAACGCCTGGCCTGAGAGAGGGGGCTTCTGACTGGATTCATATATTTTCATATAAAAAAGGTTCAAAGAAAAGGAAAAAAAGAAAAACTCTCGGGTTAATTACCAAAATACCTCCTTCGTTTTTTTTTTTTTTTTTTTTTAAAGGTTTTCCCAAAACTCAAAATACCTCTTCCATTTATGACAATAAGAACAAATCAACAACTACATTCTTTACTATTACAATCAAAATCTTTTTCATTAGAATTCTAATTTGATTGTGACTCGTGTTCATGTCACTTCCAAACTAAATCGATCAATTCATATACAAACTATTAACAAAATTTAAGAACTAGCCATACATCTATATTCTCATCTCAAAAGAAATTTTAGTATAAAAAACAACATTTATTGAATTGAAAGAAGAATTTAAAATACATCTCTCTCTTCATGATTACATATCTATCTATCTTTCTCATTCATATCATATGTTAAAAAGAAAGTAAATAAAAAAAATATTACAGTACCTAAATATCTAGCTATAACATTTATATCCGTACTCAAAAAAGTTTGAAATAATAAAAAGGAAACATCTATTAGGGGTCTTATTTTGAAAAAGAATTTTGAACAAAAGAGAAAACATTTATTAGAGAAAAAAATGATACTTATTTTAAGAAAATATGAAATTTTTTAATTTTTTTCATTCAAAATTAGAATTCTAGAATCAGAGCAACAGACTTAAAAAAGGCTACAAAAGAAAGAAACTCTTAATAAATTTTATTTTATTTTTATATTATTAATTTCAGTCTAACTGAAATTGAACAAACATAGGCCTACAGTCTGGCCCAATAACTCTCCGTTAACGGCCCAAAAGCACTGGTTTTAAAGGTAGCGGTGTTCTTTGCTGCTCCTGTCGCCCGCTCCAAAGAAAAGGAAGATCGAAGCTAGAATTCAAAGGTCATCTTTTTTTTTTTTATTATATTTATTATCTCCCCTCAAACCCCACCCCAACCCAATTTCTCATTACTAATTTCAATTGTTTTTCCATTACATTCTACTTTTGCAAATTTATTTGGATTTTTTGTAACATAGCAATGTCTATCTGTCGTTTAGTAAAAATTTTACAACCCATGAAAACGAAATGTTTATGTTGATGATGGAGAAAGTAGTTGATTTGAATCATGATTTCAGCTTAATGGGTTGTTGACACAAATAAGTGGTAACTTATTGTGTTTGCTAGATATTTGAATTGTGGCTAGGTTTTTGGGTTTTGGGTTCTAATTATTTTTTTTCACTTGGTGAAATTTGCGGATAATGGGTTGGTTATATCAGTACGTCTTCTCTTCAACAAATTGTATGTTCTTTTCTGTCATGCTTGACTCTTAGAAAGTTTAATTCTTAGTTAGATAGTTAAAATTCTACTAATTATACCCTAATTATCCAACCTCTCAAACAATAAACATAATGAACATAAGTGATATTGTTGATTTTTTTTAAAGAAGTGGTTGCTTAAAGTCACATTGCTCATGGACCCAAAAATTAGACATCTTATTCAATAGGTTGATTCTGTCACAGGAAATAGTTACCTTTTCAAAAATTTGATGAATGGGTTAGAAGCCCACAGCCCAGCGACGCCCCCCGAACCCCCCCCCCCCCCCAACCCCCCGCACCGCCCCGCGAGGAAAGAATGGAGTGAAGTCTTAAACCATTTTATCCATATACAGTTAATGATGTGAAAATCCAAATGAAGGATCATTCTTCTTTTACAAGTGAATCAAGGGATAGGAAGCTGAGATTTTATACAAAGGTTTCTCCCAGAAATTTATTTTAGAAAATGGATTAACTTTTGTGCAAACTTGGCAAGTTTGCGAGTGAGGAAAAGTAATAGCTAGAGGAAGATTAAGCAACTGGACAGCCACATAATTTGGTACTTTTGGAACCAAATTGCAATAAGTCTTCATCATATATATCTCTATCGTCGCCATCTACCTTTAACCATCAAAATGGGACCAGCTGATAACCCAACTTTTCCTTTCAAAACAGAGATCCAAACGAGGATCTGATGATTAAGGGATTTAGAATGTGAAGCTCTATTTATATTATAAATTAAACGCATTTTCTTATAGATCTAGCATTAACATTAGTACAACTAGTGAGCTGCATGAGGAGAGGGGAAGAGGGAAGGAGCATAGAAGGAGGTGCTTGCTAAGACAAAAATTCGAAAACTAGCAAAGCTGCAGAGAACAGATCAGGGATATGACAAAACATTTTCATTTTGGGTTGAGAAAGTCATGGAATTGCAGATAATCATTTGTTGCGGTAGGATGGAAAATAAGGACACAAGATTTTTTTTCATTGATTTGCATAATTTGTAAATAAGAGAGAGGGAGTCCTAGACCTAGCTGATCTTTCAGCTACCATTCCATTGCTTCTCAAGTGGCACACTCTTCCCTCTCTCCCAATTGCATGTGCTCAAGCTAGGGCTGCTAATCGAGACGAACGAGCTTTAGGTTGTTCATATTCGTTTAATTATTTACCCGAGCTTAAATTTTTGTTCAAGCTTGTTCATTTAGGTTATCAAATGAGCCCGAGCGAGCTTCCACCAAGCTCGAGCCGAATCTTGAGCTTTTCGAGCTTATTTACTATTCTAAACAAGTAATAAAAAATATATTTAAAATTGTATGCAAAAATAATATAAATATTAAATCTTTAAGAAATGAATCGTGAGGACTTAAGAACACGTAATATCATTTTGAATAGTAACATGAGCATAATGTTAAAATTATATATTTATTATTATTATTTGAACAAAGGCCGTAATTGGGCTCCCCACAACCCACTCCACCCCTTGACCTCACTGCGTTAATTTCTTTTAAAAGCTAACTATAATTACAACAAAGTTGACTCCAAGTAAAGCAATTTCTTACTTTATTAATGATTATACATATTGCTAAAATCATGGTTTGAGGAATTGACCGAGCTCGATAAATATCGACTGTATCATATCGGAATCAGCCGAGCCCAATACGAATTGGCTGTATCGTATCAGAATCGGCCAAGCGCGATATGAATCGAGCATGGAGAGAGAATCTGTAGAATTGTTTAAAAATTGCTGACACAAACTGTGTATGGGAGTGTATTAGCCTCGTATCAGACTTGTATCGTCTGTTTCGACAGATATGAGGCCGACTGTGGCAGGGCAGTGTGTTTTGCCAAAAATAGGAAAGAATTCTATCATGATACATGGCGCAAGTGTTGAGGTTTTGCCTGGTGTTATTCAAAATTTGTTCGTCTCTTTCAAAACAAAAACATGAGAGAAAATCCGGGAAAAAAAAGAAAGAAAATGAAACCTGCAATTCCACGAAAAGATGTACAGAAAGAATCAACAACTCACCTTCGGTGGGAATTGCTTTAGGTGCCAAGTTCTGGCAAATAGTGAAGTCATCGTCACCATGGAATTGCTTCATCTTCCAGTGTAGTGATTGAGACTTCGATTGGAGGCTTTGCAAAGTCGTTGGAGGGCTTTGAATCGAGGCTTCAAGCATGAGGATTGGAAGGAATCACGTATCAGGTCTGGTCCAATCTCATCGTGCTTAAAATCTGGCCCAATCTCAGTTAGGAGTTGGGATTTGATGAATTTTTTCTATTTATTTTTGGGGGCGCGTGAGAAGATGAGAGGAGGGAGAGGGACGGGCTGAAAGATGGAGCTGTCAAACCACGGAAGGGTGTTTTATATTTATTTTGGATGGGTTGGGCAGAGTCGGATTGGATCTAGTTGGGTTGGGTCATATGACTCACCGGTGAGCTTTAATTGGACCAAGACTTAATCATTGATGCAATTATTATTATCTATGATATATATAATATAAAACAAAAACAAAATTCCAAACGAAACTTTCAGAATTAATGAAACCAATCAAAACTTACTTTTCCAGGAAGACCTGAAACTGAAACCGGGTGATAACTTTTTTTAGTTAGAATGATTCCTAAATTAATAAAATAAGGTACGAAAACAGATTTGAGATAAAAACTAAAATCTGAGGTAAAAAGATAAAAGATCTAATATGGGAAAAAAGAATTTGAATAAAAAAAATAAAAGAATACGAAATTAAGAATAAAAAAATTAAAAAAGATAAAATTTGAATCAATTGTTGTGTATGTATTGTGTCTTTACACCAACTATGGGACTGAAATATTTTTTGAAATGTGATTAAAATTTCATTTATTATCTTGAAAGTCAAACTCTACTAATTATCTGAACAATTTTTAAAATATTTTTAATTATTTTTTGGCCAAACCGATACCAAGGAGACGAAATGACCGATATCGCTGATATAACCGATTCTGATACTGAAAACTGGCTACTAATTCTGAGATTTCAATCCATGGCTAAAACTTTGTATTTAACATGCCAAATAATTCATAAAGAGGAAATGGGGAATTTATTTTGCAAAGGAGGAGGAGGAGAAAAA
Organism: Agave tequilana; assembly: GCA_038442645.1. Classification (NCBI taxonomy): domain Eukaryota; kingdom Viridiplantae; phylum Streptophyta; class Magnoliopsida; order Asparagales; family Asparagaceae; genus Agave; species Agave tequilana. Next base: position 104,202 of record JAVJIF010034013.1, on the reverse strand, counting down.
GAACAAGAAGGGGAAATGAAGAGACTTACTTTTGCCAAAAGATAAATATGATTTTCTCTTGTCAAGACTAGGATTCATGCAGTGATAAGCAAAAGACAAAAAGGAATGCAAGACTTGGATAGAAAGAAAATAAAAAAGAAGTGTCTTCTATTTTGGGTTTCAGGTAGATAATTTTTCTTTTTCACTTTTTAAAAAAACCATTGGACTTCTAATAAAATTGAAATATTAGATTGCACACTGTTTAGAAACTCAATTAAACTGAGTTAAATCTAAAAGCAAGCTTAATATCAGTTTGTTGAGTCATTTTCAAGCCAAGCTCGAGTTCAAGCCTATATGAGTCACTAACGAGCCGAGCTCAAGTCGAGCCTAGCAATGCTCAAGCTTATTCATTTATTTTTTAGTGAGCTTAAATTAGTGTTCAAACTTAGTTCATTTAAGTTATTAAACTGAATAAGCTTTTACCGAGCAATCTTGAGCTGAGCCTCAAGCTTTTCGAGCCCATTAGCAGGCCTAGTTCAAGCCATCCCAAATGATTTCCTCATCTTATCCTAAGATGCGGTTATTTCATTGCCATTGTTGTAGGAAAAGAAAATGGTCTTGGCCTCTAAAAGAGGATAATTTCAGATTCATTTATACGTTGTTATTTTGTTCCTTGATTCAATCAATCCTGAGATGTGTTTCCGATTTTCATAAATTTAGAAAGCGTTTGTTACGTATTTGTTGAGTTTACCCATTTGTGACTTCGCTTCCAAAAGTCTGGCTGGTTAAGGATGATGTATGTTCATTCAGGTATCCTAATGATCTGTACGCCTCCACTTTTTTAGGCAACCCTCCAAACGGGGGTTTTTTGTAGATACCCTAATAAGGATAGTAGTGTAACTGCTTGGGGGAGGGTTTCGGACTTTTGATGAATGATCCCTGGAGAGCTAATTTGGGTTTAGGTTTTCTTATTAATTGTTTAGCCTTTATACTTTTCTCCATTACTCCATTTTGTATTGGCCTCGAAAGGGGAATTTACCTTGTGCTGGGGTGTAATTTGATATCTGAAGTATCCAGATATGTCTTATTCGGATGATCCCTTTAAATGGATGCGCAGATCATGAGTATATTAATCAGGCGGATATAAATCAGATGTCTAAACTAATGGAACAAATTCCTATACACTTTTTTCTGTGGCACATACATGTAAATATATAACATATTCATTTCATATACACATATTGGACATATTTTGTAGTTATTACTAAACTTGGCCTAATTTTAATCATAGTTAAGAATGCTTAACATGATTTTTATTTGCTAATAATATCTTTGGACGGGGATAGTAAATTCAGACATATTATGTTTGGCTTATTCGAATTCATTAGGTAATCTGATCCAGATAATATCCAAATTTGAGTCATATTAATGAGATCCAGTTAGCATCCTGAATATCCATTTAGATATTGGAATGACTGTTTATATAAAATCTTTTTGAGGAAGATATCAGAATAAATCGTGATATCAATCTTAACAGTTTGATTCATATACAGATATGCAGTATCACGCTGTTTACACCCTTAACCTTCTGTTTTTGTAATAAGTTTTCTTAGCTTCTAAAGAGATGAGAGATCTTTTGTGGATTACACAACTGGCTGTCTAGAGGAGCTGGTGTTACAATTCTTAGCATAGCCTATACAAAGGCCAAAGGATGCTTCTGTTAGTAAGCTTTTGATGGTTAAAGGATTGGTTGCTTTTTGGTTGAAGGTGTCTCTCTTTGGCTTATTTTGGGGAGCTTTCTTCTATGATTTGACCAAATATGAGTCTTGTATTCCGCATGAACACAAGGAGTAAGATGCAAGGACACATTTTATATATTCATGTACGAAATATATTTGGCATGTTTATACTTTATAATGTATGTTGGGTTTTTTGATATCTTTTGAGTGAATAAAGGTTTAGCAATTTGTAAGTATGTATTTATGATGCACGGACATGGATATGGGACACATACATGGCATGGACACAGACACAGACATGGTAAATTTTCAAAAAGTAGGATATGGGGACATGGCAGAGCAATAATTTTTTATTATATTATATATGCATATGAATAAAATTCTACACAAAACTGCAATATCAGCTAAAATTCTAACACAAAAATCGTTATAAATTTATCATAAACATATTCACTTGTAACAAGTAATCAAAAATATTCCATAAAAGTGATCTTAACTCTTAACATATTAACAAAACAATCTTAACTCTTAAAATTAACAAAATGAAGTCATTGAAATTATCTATTAACAAAAAAAACTAATTTATAAAATCCTAGTTCATTATAGGGCTATTTGGTTAGGGGTGAAAGTGAGGAACTGAGGAAGTAGTAATAGTTTCTTTTGGAACTTGAGAATTGGTTAGTGAGTTTTTCGATGTTTGGATGTTGTTGGGAAGTGTGGTCTAGAAAATGTTGTCTTTTTCGGTGTTTGAATGGTAATATGAAAGTGAAAGTGAAAAAGTTGACCGCAAAGTTGACCGCAAAATAATATTAAAATGAAAATTAATTAAGAAAAATAAAAATTAGATTGTAATTAGAATGCAAGTGAGATTTACATGATCACAAAATTAACTGTTTTAAGTTATAACTTATTACAAATGAGATTTACATGGCCACAAAATTAACTGTAGCACTCTGGAAATGAGAAAGTGATTGTGTAAAAGGGAAAAGAGAAAAGAAACATGGATTTTCTCATTTTCCTTTTCCGGTGTTTGGATAGATAGGAAAGTTTACTTTCCCCTTTTCTTACTTCCACCCACTTCCTTGCAACCAAACACGCCTTATGAGAAGACAAGAATTGCATTCCAAGTTTAAAAGCCCTAAAATCAAAAGATAAAAATATTAACCCAAAAATTAAAGAGAAAAGAGATGATAGATCCACAAAGTGAGCTTCTTTGTCTTCCTTCCAACTGTAGCAAAAAGATATCAAGATCCCAACTGCTGCTTCATCTTCGTCATGCGTCATCATCTTCCTCGTTGTCGTCGCACATTGTCTTTGTTGCTGCCTTCATCGTGATTTTTTCCTCTTTCTTTTGAGAGAGAGAGAGAGAGAGAGCCAACGGCTATCGGCAAAGAGGGAAAAAGATTAATAGGGGGCGTGGGTCATAGGGCCATGTGCATGGTTTTTTTTTCTTTTTTTTTTCAAATAGACCAGCTTGGACTGGACCTAAATCGTGTCCGGTCCATGTCCAAACCCGGTTTTGACTCTTTTTAAGTTGGACACGGGCTGGACCGTGTCGGGCACATATCCGGCACATATCCATGTCCAACACAAACACGGCCAGTGCTAATGCGTGTCTGTACTTCTGAGGTATGTACAATAACGGACATGCCAATGTTTTGGAATGAAGTGTCCTACGTATCATAGGTTTTATCTGACCCTTTTTTTAAGGTTTAAATGGATGTTCTGGTGATAACAAATGGAGTTTTGAGAGGAAGAGGTTGTTGAATCTGAAAATTTCAAGTTTTAACAAATGGATGGTAGTTGGTTACTTTGGTACTTATAACCGAAGCATTTAACAAAAGGGTATCTTTCAAACAGGTATTTATTTTTTATTTTTTGGGTGGGGCAGGGGTGTCACTTGTGTGGACGGTTGTATGATATTATTTTTCTAAGATATAGAAAATTTTAGGAGTGATACTGTCTTTTCATTTGGATCTTTGACATGTATCATACCTTAGATCCCTTTTCTAAGCTTGTTTCCATCAAAATGGTGTATATCATGCCTCTGATATAAATTCTAGACTCTTTTTAGTCGAGGAAGTTTCGTTTTACTGCTCTATGGTTGCATATGTTTAAACTGCATTCTGTAAGGTAAATGTCTACCTACCAACTGGTGACTAAGATATATGGAAAGTGTTTATAGTTTTCTTGGCTAAAATTGAGCACTAAAATTCAGGCTGACAACGATGAAACGCAGACATTCTGTTATGAAGCCTTGCCGTGTGACTGTGTCAGACACATGTATGGAGGGACAATACTTTTACCGTATTATTGGTGTTTCATGTGTACTTTTTAGAATTTACTGTGTGTTAACGTGTTTGTGTCATGCCCCTTTCACTGCGTGTCAACTGTCCATGTTTGTTAAGCTGACAGCAAGTCATAGTATTTCTTAAAACCCATCTTGGTATAGAACTGTGATCCGTTGATGACTCCATTTTAATGGGAAAAGGCGTTGATGATGATGATGATGATGATGAGAAAGGTATGCAAGACTTAAATGCGATAGAGCTATTTTTCTCGAGTCTGGTGACTGTTTCACTACCAAAAAGTAAAGAAACATAGCCTAGTTCTACTAGCACCTCATTCCCTCTTTCATTTTCTACTCTTTTACTACTCAAACCACAAAGAGACCAACATATTCCTACCTCATTATTCTCTCTTTCATTTATCACCTGCTTCTATTACCTAAAGAAATTAAATATTCTTGTCATTATAGACAGTAGCAGTCTTCAGTCCAGCCGGTAAGTTCAATATGTTCCCTCAAACAAACACAACTAATCTCTTAAATCTATTGCATTAAAAAAGTCTCATAGTTGCTTGTGATAAATCACTGATTCCTACTGCTTTGAAATGCCAAGCAAGAAAGAGGGCAGTAGACTTTAGTCTTATGGGACACTGTCAGCTTGTTAAGATTGAATGTGAATCAAGCTTAACAGAATCTGCTTAAGCTAATCTTGGCTAAAGCTTGTTTCACATTGTACAAGCTGAGTGTATGGTTGTAGTATCTTTGTAGGCTTGCTACACTCTAAACAAGCGTCACTGGACCTAACGGCATTTCTGTATGAAACTGCTGGCCTGATACTAGACATAAATCTCTGAAATTATATTAATTTTAATTTGTAGCTTTTGGTGAAATATTGCTAGAACCATACATATTAGTGTCTTAGTGATCAGTCTTTATGCTTACAGATTGTAAATGCCAACATCTGAGTATCAGAAGTGAAATGTATTCTATATTAACTTCAATGAGTCAAGGAGTGATACCTTGATCTGGGCATGGTTATAATTGAATTTAAAATTAATCAGGTTGAGTTGACCTCCTTCAAGATCACTTTTCTTTTATAAGACAAGTCATGGCCAAACTCTTAATTTTGGGTAGAATGAAATCTAATTTAATTAATCCCATAGCACAAGCCATGAGTTACCGATCTTCATGCTCTCACATTTAACAAATCAAGTGCCAAACTCTAAATGTCTAGAAACTGAAATTTATCTAATATATCAATTATGAGTGAAACCAAACATGCTAATGTCTTGTACCTTGAGCTCCTCTCGGTTAACGGTTAGGTGGAGTTGAGTTGATTTGTTTTTGTGTTACCCTCTTGACTAGTATTTAACACGTGCGCTCAAAATAAAATGTTCAGGTAGGACTGATCTCTCCAGAGGTTCCCTTACATAACATCAGAACCCACTTGCTCGCCTGCCTGCCCACCCAAATGAAAATTTACTATATCACTTAAAACGAGTGAAGCCAGAGCTGGTGATAGTGGCACCTTGAGATCTGCTTGGTGAATGGCTGGGTATAGCTGAGCTCTTGAAGCGAATCACTAGTCTTTATTTTTGTTTAGACTCTTTACTCTTTATTTTAGACTAGGCTTATTTTCCTCTTTTATTTTAGTCCCATATCGGGTTTGACGAAAGACTTCTATTTGTATGGGCCTATAAAAGGCCAAGTGTTATGGTTACTTTGGAGTTCAGTTGATTTGATAAATTTAAAATTTGTATTGCAATTATTTGCTTTGTGTTGAATCTCTGCATGGTGAAGTGCTGAGTGAGAGAGAGATCTCCTTAGTGATGAAGCCAAAATTAATATATATCCTTCTAAACCCTAATTTTCTTTTCATTTTCATTTTCTTCTATATCCCGTTCTGCATCAAATTAGTATCAGAGCTATTCCTGTTCCTTTTCCCACAAAATTTTCCCTTTTCCCAAAATACCTAACTTCCTTCTCTACAAATCTTAGCCTTCACTTTCACAAAATTCTAAAAACCCTAGTTCCATAAAACCTTAGATACTCCCCCCTTTTCTCTTCTTTAGTTGAAAAAAAAGGGAAGAAAAGAAAAGAAAATAAAAGAAAAAAACCAGAAATTTCCGCCGCTCATTGTTCAGCATCTTCTTCCTTAACTTCCAATCAAACCAAAGCCTAATCCCAACTTCTCACCACCTTCATGCCACCAACACCCTCGTCGATTGAGCACCGACGACGTCGTTGACTCCGTGCCATCCCTCAAGTCTCCCCAGCATCATTGTCATCTCCAGTGTCTCCACGAAGGGCGTGTTTGGTTGCAAAGAAGTGGGCGGAAGTAAGGAAATGGGGAAATATAATTGCTCACTTTCCTATATATCCAAACACCGAAAAAGGAAAATAAGAAAACCCCTTTTCTTTTTCTCTTCTCTCTTTTACACAACCATTTCCTCACTTCCAGAGTGCTACAGTTAATTTTGTGGTCATGTAAATCTCATTTGTAATAAGTTGTAGCACAAAACAGTTAATTTTTTGATCATGTAAATCTCACTTGCATTCTATTTACAGTCCAGTTTTTATTTTTCTTAATTAATTTTTATTTTAATATTATTTTGCGGTCAACTTTGTGGTCAGCTTTTCCACTTCCACTTTCACATTACCATCCAAACACCTGAAAAGACATAACATTTTTCAAACCACACTTCCCAACAACAACATCCAAACACCGGAAAACTTACTAACCAATTCCCAAGTTTCAAAGGGAACTATTATCACTTCCTCACGTCTTCACTTCCTCACTTCCACCCTTAACCAAACAGGCCCGAAGTCGCAACAACCTCCGTTAGGGTTCGCCAATCCTGTCGCGTCAACGAATTCCCCACACTGACCCTAGATCCTCCAACTTCATCACCGTTGTGATCTCCCTGATAAATCTTTGCTAGCATCTGACCTTGTCCTCGACAACACGACTTCGACGACCAGATCTGCTGCCTCCCCTCTCCTCGACTTTGTCGGAATCCCTTGTCGTCAACTTCATCGCCTTTGCCAGTAGATCGTCGACTGCTTCCCATCTCGATCGCTGCTAGATCTCGTCGCACTATCATCGCCACGAAAACCCTAACCATTTGGGTTCAAGTGAACGGGTCCGACCCATTACGGCGATCTGACCCGAGACTGAGCCGAACATGAGCCGTTAAGTCAACGCTGATATCATCCAAACCGAAGTTGACGTCATCCGAGCCAAGCTAATATCATCAGCTCCGATCTGAGCCGCACTATTCCAGCAACAACGTAATTTTGATTCAGAGCCAGTTTCAGGTTCGTCCATAGTTTGGTTTGAGTCCCGTCTGAAGTGTTGGGTTCATAGCTGTCCCAGAGCCACCGGAGAGTTTTTGAAGTTTTTGGGCAACAGATAAGGTGTATCGGTCCCAGTTTTCATAATCCTTGATTTTCTTAAATTTTCGACGGCATCTCCTCTAAACTTTTTATTATATCCAAATAAAGAGTTGTAATCATTCAGGCTCACATTCGGCCTACTTAGAGATATCTAGTACTATACTTCAAATCATTCACAAGACATAATATACACAAGAGTATACTTCTCGGCGATCCATACCAACTCAAGATCATAATCATTTCTCTATCACTACACTATCACATAGTAATACTAGTTCATTACCAAATAGTCCAAGTTGCATGCTATTACAAAAGAGTTTCCATATCCATAAGATTCAAGTTCAACTTAAGCTACAGAGCTAGCACAGACTGACTAGTCTACCATTCACTAGTCCAAACTATATATACACATGTACAAAACACAACACTAATACCAAAAAAAATAGTTTAAGGATCAGCAAAAGTATTCTACAATGCTTGATTCGGGTCTTCCATGCAGCTCGAGAGGCCTTAAATTTGACCCTTACTCTTGTTATGACCTGAAGGGGGAAACAACAGGGTGAGCTTGAGAGCTAAATGAGTAAAGTAACTCCGAATTAAGCTTATGTGAATGCATGCTTTGTTAGCATATGGTTAAATTCTTGGTTATCCATTCTTAGTGGTATTGGTCATTCAAATCTTTATATATTCCCAATACTTCATCTTTTGAAATATATGTCTCAATTATATGTTAGAACCAAAATTTATTCATAATACTAGTTTGTTGTACGCTAGTCATATATTATATTTTTGTAATGCACATACACATACTTCACATTATCAAGTACTTCATGGCTTATAGCTTAGGGTTATGTATATTACATACATCAATTTTAGGTTCATACAAAGACAACTAATCAATCATCATAATTAGTGAATGAGCCCACACACCATCTTCTTTTCCTACCTGATCCCTCTGGCCCCTTCTTTCATACCGTCTTCTACTCCTACCGGATCCCTTCAGCTTTTTTCTTTATTTACTTTTCATCACACCATCTTCGACTCCTATCGGATCCCCCTGGCCCCTTCTTATACGAACAATTTCTATATGTGTATGCATATTAAATACCACAAACACATTCATATACATACCAATACATCATACATAATCAAGTTCAAATAATTTCAAGTCATCATGAGGATCAATTCATCAGAAGTACATAATATTTAATCGTTTGCTTAGTTATTTGCTTGAAGGGCAATTATAGTTATCAATATTGGTGTTCGATTTCCGATTTAGGATTCATACATGTCCACTTGAATGTTACAAGTTTAGCATGTAATATAATTTGTGAACAATCATCATACCTACTTAACCACCACCAATTGGTCTCGTTTACAACAATCACGAGTTAATCATCACCACTTGATTTTATACACAATTTATAATTTAAATACTATTACATAGTTTCATATACAATTATGACTTAACTATCCTCACTTGGTTTTATCACCCATCATGAACTAATTACTACCACATGGTTCTATAAGATAATCAGTGTTACATGGCTTATATTCAAGTGCACAAATCTCAAATCGATCATTTAGTCGTATAATTAGAGGATTCATAACCATCCCCACATAGTCTCCAATTAATATAGTAATTCAAGTAATTATTCATGCTCTTAATATCTCCGTGTCTAAGAGGAGATTATAATTAACAATTTCACACTCATGGTTATTAGTCACACACAATTCATGTTCATGATAATTAGTTATTATAAAATCAAGTTACATATGCTCAACTTAATTTAAGATTAGCTAGTCCACATCCTTTGTATTGCAGCCATGACTTAGCCAAGTTTTTGTATCTCATGAGATCGGAGTTAAATAACTCACCGGTGCCGATGATCGCCGGTTCTCACAATTTCCGTCACTCTAAGTTCTCTCCTATTCGAGAATATAACACGCATATACTTGATCAATTTCTATATTAATTATTGGTGATCACATTTTCAGTTCATACATGACTGAAATTTATCTTAATGGCAACATTATCCCATCGGAATTCCCTCGACACACTCTCCACTTGTCGCCGACAAACCCCGCGCAACCTAGGGTTAGAACTGGCCTCCTCCCACCTTTTCATGGGTTGCCGCTATCCTTTTCCCCCGACTGCTGGAGCTCTTCACGCCTAGAGCCACCGCCGGAACAGCTGTCGCCGTTGGCTGTTTGCCGCGGCAAGGACGGAAAGAAGGAGAGGGAAAGAGAGACTCTGAGGGTGAGAGCTAGTTAGTGAGAGAACTTATGAGTAGGAGGACTTGTGAGTGAGAGGACGCTTGAGAATGAGATGGAGAAAAAGAGAATGAGGGGAGGTTGAAGAGGATGAGAGAGAGTGTGAGGGCGAGAATGAGGGGTTTTCTTTCATTTTTGCTATAAATACTTTGCTCTAATTTACCTCATCAAGCCACCTCATCAATTCAAGTTCCCATGGCTTCTTTTACTTCACCACCTCACCCTTAGCTTAGCCAACTCATAATCCCACTCATTATCCCCTTAATAGTTTAGTAATGAATGGTAATGGAGAGGAAATATTAGCTAGGGTTTTAATTTATATACAAGTATTTGTAATTATATATATGAGTATACATACAATTATACATACAACCTCATCCATTATGCACTTATCTTCTTGCATAAAATTAAGGTAAGGATTATTAATTAATTATCCAAAAAAAGCATGACAATAATAATAATCACAAGGATTGTGGAATTAATTATGATATTATGCATAAAAATTGAAGATTAGAACACTAATCTATATTAAAATAATCACAGCTCTACCTCCTTCGGAAAGTTTTGTCCCTGAATGAGACCTTTGCATCTCTTCTTCTAGCTCCTAGGTAGCTTCTTCCATATGTTGGCCTCTCCATATAATCTTCATTAGAGGAATTGCCTTGGTTCACAATTTTTTCACTTTATAATCCATGATTTGTACTAGTTCATCCACATAGGATAAGTCTTCTTGGAGTTGCAGCTGTGGGTACGTGATAAGATGATTAGGATCAAGTACATACTTTCACAGTTGAGTTACATGAAATACGTCATGAATCTTTTCCAACTCTGGGGGCAACGCCAGTCAGTATGCTGCAGATCCATCTCTCTAATTCTTCAAATGGCCCAACATACCGAGGGTCCAATTTGCTCTTCCTATAGACATGCACCACTCCCTTCATTGGAAATACCTTTAGAAATATCTTATCTGAAAATACACCTAGAGGGGAGATGAATAGGTGTACTAGCTAATCTAATGCAAATGATGCGGAATTAAAAACTATTTAGACAAACTAAAACTATTAAGCTAAACACACAAAGTATAACACAAGAGTGTAGCCGAATTCTAGGTGAAGGGCTCTGGACTATCTTCTCAAGATTCCTCTAGTTTAAGAGTTGAGGTGCTAATATGGCTCTCTTGGTTGAATACAAGTGTGAGCAAACAATCCCAAGCATATATCAAGCATATAAAGAGATAAACAATATAAGTATGCAAGATATATAAACACAAGTGAGAGAGAGCAATCGCAACACGGGAGAATTGTTTCGAGGCTCGAACACCCTTGCTCTACGTCCTCGCCTTCAACACTATGAAGGATTTTCTCTATAACGATCCCGCAAGATCACTTGGTGCCGCAACACCTACAATGAGTTCACACTAGAACTCTTGGACCCGCAAGTCCCTCACTTATTCCCGCAAGAACAACACACGCAAGCACACTAGCTTGCTGAGGCCGCACCTCAATACCGAGCTCCCACAAGAACTCGTCACAACACGAACCCGCAATTCGCCTCCTCAAATACAAGATGAATACTTGGTGATCTCAACACTTTGATCACCTAAAAACACTCTCACAACAAAACTCCTATAGGATAGATATGACAATGGAAAGCTCAAGTTTGTACGAGAAAAATAAGATAGAGTTGTGGAAAACTTAAAAATCTCTTTTGAAAACACTCTTGAAAAACTCTCCTTTTGATATGAAAATTTTAGCCCTAAAACAAGTAGAGAAAAACTCTAAGAGAGATGGGAAAAACTGGCTTTGAAACTCTCAAAATCTTGTCTAAAACAGGCCAAAATAGCCCCTTTTATAGAGTCCAAAAATATAGCTATTGGGCTCAAACCTGCAGCCCGGTCGACCGGCCAATGGTCATATTTTAACCGTAAGGGCCTGCCGGTCGATCGCCCGGTTGATTGCACCCAGCACTTGACCTAACGGTCGACCGCTCGGTCGACTGAGGCAAGATCCAGAGAGCAAAGCTCTCTGGACGGTCGACCGGGGCCAAATCAGTTGACCGCCCGGTCGAACGGCCCTCAAGACAAAGGCCCGTGCACGTTTCTGTGCACCGACCGGTCGACCGACTTCTGGCTCGGTGGACCGGTCGGTCACCGCCAGAAGGCCAGGTCTGAAATTTTCAGGCTTAAATCTTGGTCTAATAAATTCTTATAAATTCCCATAAATTCACATAAAATCTACAAAAATAAGTTCATTGAAATACTTTGAAATACAAATACGTGTGATCAAAAATCAACACATATTACAAACTTTTTGAACCATTTTTGTAATATAAAAATTTAGCCTTAAACAAAAATCCGTATTTTTAAAAACAATCTTTAATTTGAAAAATGATTTTTTCAAAACTTCTTTAAATACAAAAATAAGATATTTTAAACACTTTTTAAGCTTAGTGTGTATGGATATGATCCAATACACATATAAGATAAAATATTTATGTTTTTGACAATAAGCTCTAAAATAAGTTTTGATAAATACAAAACTCAAAACACATGATATAGAAACATCAAATAAGTTTTTCTAAACATTTAAATCAACAATGTGTATGGATGAAATCAAAACACATAGAAACCATATAAACTTGTTTTGATGGAATCTAATCATGAAATATAAAGATGTATACTTTGAAGCTTAAAATCAAAACGGTATTTTGCAAAACTGAAACTATTTTATGAAAATACATATAAATTTTGTATGTGTTTATATGAGCTTGAGCAATCCACAACTAATCTATCATTTACATTCTATCTAAAAATAAAATCTTAACACTTACAAACATGACATAAGTCTTCAAAATCTTCTCTTGAAAATCTTCTTTTCCTTCTTGACTTGGTCCAAATCTTGATCCAATAAGCTACACTCCTCTTGAGTACTTAATGCGATCTTGATGCGCGAGCTCTTGAATCAACACGTGCTAGCTTCAAAACTTGACTTCGAATCTTTTGTTGAAGCTAAACACCGACTAAGATCTTGATAGAAAATCTGAAACTATGTAAACACAAGATCATTAGTACTATAACTACGTGAGTTAATCATCATCAAAACTAGAGTGATGGGCCTTTGGGCCAACATTATCTCCCACCATAAACTTCAGGGGTCTGCGTCACTGATCTGCATATACTTTTTGTCTACTCTGTGCCATTTTCATCCTCATCTTTATTGTTCTGATCTTTTCTGTAGTTTTTTGCACTGAGTCAGGTCCCAATACCTGTGTGATGCGGACAACAGAACAAAAATTTGGTGTTACTATAATCATTGGAGAGAATGCGCCAACTCGATATGAATCCAGTAGTTCTAGTAGTATTAGGATTACTAGCTTCTATTTCTTAATTTTTAGATTTTAGTAATCAGAATTGTAGTAGGATTTCTTTTCATGTATTTTTCTTTCTTTTACACTTTTGATTTCTTTTAGGAGTTTGATTATGTAATTGTTGACACTTACAAAAGACAAACTCCCGAATAACTTTTCAATTGGTTAGAATAATATCTAACTTGTCGACACTTCTAAAAGACAAGTCATATACGAGCTGATGACCAATCCACAAGCAGAAGCAAGCACAATAGAGCTAAGCTCTAGCTTCTCCCTACACACCCTAACTGGCTACACTTGTAGCTTAATAAAGCTTTACTTAGCTCTGTTAAAGTCTAGTCTCAGCTGCGCCAGAGGCACTATTCTTCTCAAAAAAGACTAATGATGCCAAACAAGGCATAGCCTCACAATGGGCTTTATCTAGCTCTATGAGGAGCTGAACAATAGCTTCGCTGTCAGCTATTTGTAGCTTCGCCATGAGCTATTTAGCCTTGCCAAAGACTTAGCTTCGCCAAATAGGCAAAACTTCAAGTCGTTTTGACCTTTCCAAATCCTTAGCGGATTTAAAGGGAATATTCTCCCTGATTAGTCATCTCACTGATTTAGTAGAGATAATCAAGGGATTCAAATCCCTCAGTAATTCAAATATCTCTGTTAAAAGAGATAATTTAAGGATTCAAATCTCTCAGTAAAGGAGATAATCAAGGTTTCTAACTCTTTTAACTGTTGACAGCCTGGCAGACTAACCTCGCCATAGGCTAACTAGCTTCGCTAGAAGCTGAATAGCCTTGCCCATGGCTATTTATCTTCATTTGAAGATTACAACAGCTGTATTTGCATTTGTTAACTGATTTTTAAGGATTTCTTCTCTCATCTGGCTTATAATTAGCCAATTGCAGAATTCGAGGGCGGCTCCTAGAACAAAGAGAAGAGACTTATTCCTTGAGAGAAAAAGACATCTTCATTAACAAAAATCACGTTCTTTAGCGTAAAGCTTCCAATAAGCAACACGCTTTTCTATAGTTCTCTGAACTAATCAATGGTTACGACACCCTTGTTCATTTGAACTGGTCAAGACTTCTCGTATCAAGGAAATTCTCGAACTAGGCGAGAAGGAATTCCCAGGCGGCAGATCCAAGATCGATTGCTCGTGTGGTCAAAAGGACAAAGTGGTCACTCGCTGACCAGACTCCTACCGGCACGTTTCCCCAAAAACAATTGTAGATTTCTTGTAATTTCATTTTACTTGTAAATTCTACAAACTTTTGTAAGTTTTCCTGATCAAACAATCCATGAAAAATAAGATGGCGGCTCCGCTGGGGACAATCTTCACCAACGAGAAGACTGTGTCGCAACACGACGATCAGGCTCTGGAGACTACCGACCAGTGTTCTAAAAATCGGTTTCATTATTCGTGCGGTCCAACACTGAATAATGATTAATCGGAGATTAATCGGGGATTAATCGTTTTTGAAAATTTTAATATATTTAATTATATTTAAACACAACTACATATGAATATATACAGTTAATTGTTGAAAATACCTAAATATTATATAAGACAATATCTAGATGTAAAGTTATAAACCATGATATGATGAATAAGACAATATGAATAAATAGTAAAAAAGAAGAAGTATAAGAACTTATCTCTTCACATTAGTAATCCAAGTTTCAAATTTTGCAGCATAAATATAAATCAAAGAACTTACTTGCAAAATAAGATAAATAAAAAAAATTAGTCAATTTATCAATCAAATTAATGAACTTTAAAGAATGATGGAGAAAGATTGCTAAATAAATTAATTTCAAAATAATCAAAATAATAAAACATAAGTATCACTTTATGCAAAATATACAATAATAAAATATCATAATTCATCTACTATTTAATAAATAACAATTCATCTACTATTTAATAAAAGATCATTATCAAATCATCAACATTACAACATAAACTAAGCGATCCAACACACACAAAGTGAAGTTTTTCAAATAAAAAACATATGAAATACCTAAATGATTAATCGGGGATTAATCAGATTAATCGGGCATTAATCGTTTTGAACTCAATTAATCGCCCGAGCGTATAATCAGAGCGATTAATGTAATATTAAGCGGGCTGTCACCGAATAGGATTAATCGGCCGATTAATCGGCCGATTAATCGGATTTTTAGAACAGTGACCGAGACACTGGTCATCAGTTTTGACCAGGAGAAATTCGAAGAGATTCTCTCTCAAGGCGGCAATAACCTTCTTTCCATGTGCAAGCACAGGAAAATTATCTTAGCCAAAGCACTATTGGTTGACCTCTCAAAGCAGCCTCCTGCGAGGTTAATCAGACTCAATGCAAGTCTAATCTTCCCTCGGGTGAGGTAGGCACGCTCAGTGTGAGCCTAAGAATACCTCTGGCGAGGTTAGCAAGATTGTATTACAGTCTGCTTCAGCCTCTGGTGAGGCAAGGGTGCTCAGCAACCCTAAGTCAGCTTCTTGCGAAGCTACCTCTCTCTGCTCTCTCAGACTTAGGCGAGGCTAAAGCACTTTGCAGTGCTAAGTCTCAAGCTTTTGGCGAGGTTAAAGCATTGTCAAGTGCTAAACCTTTTGCCTACAAGGCTAAAGCACTTGCTATCAGTGC
Organism: Agave tequilana; assembly: GCA_038442645.1. Taxonomy (NCBI): domain Eukaryota; kingdom Viridiplantae; phylum Streptophyta; class Magnoliopsida; order Asparagales; family Asparagaceae; genus Agave; species Agave tequilana. The sequence goes on along the minus strand of JAVJIF010034013.1, from coordinate 88,525 downwards.
CAATGCCCTTGGCGACACTAAAATAACTTCTGGCGAAGCAAATGCCCTCAGTGGCACTAAGTTTACCGCCTTCAAGGCTAAGTTAGCTTCATGTGAAGCTATTTCTATCAAAGCTGAGGCCTTAGCCTCTAAGGCCCAAGCTACTGATAAGACTAGTGCCTTCTGTGGCACTAACGTAACTTCTGACGAAGCAAGTACCCTTCGTGGCAATATTTTCAAAGCCTTTTTATAAGGCTAAGATCGCATCTAGCAATGCTAAGACAATTTCGTGCAAAGTTAAGACTAAAGTTTCTGGTGAAGCTAGCCTCGCTCTATCTATAGCAAAGGCACTGCCTGCTTAAAGGCTAAAGCTTCTAGCGAAGCTAGCCTTGCTCTATCCAGAGCAAAGGTACCAGCCTTCTTCAAGGCTAAAGCTTCTGCTCTATCTAGAGCAAAGGCATCAACCTTCTTAAAGGCTAAAGAGCAAGATTGGTAAAGGGGTTAATGCAAAAATCCTAGGAAAAGTACTAACATTCTCCAACCTTCAGTTCGAGACCCTCTGGGTCCGATTCGTTCAAACGAATCTAATAACCCAGACTTAAGAGATTACTTGAATAACAAGCGGAAGCTTCGCTCGGAGGAACCATTTGACGTCTCCCTATCTCAGTGCAGACAAACGGGATGTCAACTTGTAACAGTACATTCTATTTAATATTTTTTAGGGCCGGTCCCTACAACATGCTCCAATTGCGCAAGCAGCTGTCTCCATGACTGACAGTCTGTTTTTGATCGATTATCGGTCGAAATGTCGAAGAGGTCTCAGCCTCTAAAAAAGAAGGTTACAAAGATCTTCGGAGATCTTCCCCAAGCCACCGTCGATATGATAAGTCGGGGAGAGGGTTCTCGTCAACCTCGAAAAAGGAGAAAAGGGGGTGGTTCCTCCCCCTCACTTCGCCAGATTCTGACTATAGCCCTGGCTTACGTCAAGTCTTGGTAATGCAAGGTGTGTTCCGAAACACCCACTCAAGGGTAGCAATACCCTATTATGATCAGCCTTCTACATCAAGAGGTATTATATCGCCAGAAGCCATGTGACACATGTTCCAGTGGTCAGATGATGATAAACCAAAGTACAGCGGTTACGCTTCCTCTGATACTGTCAGTTCTATCTAAAGGGATGTGGTATCAATCAACATGGTTGATAATGATGACAATGATGCGGATTCCATCGCCGCATGCAAGCCCAAGAGGAAGCCATCAAGAATCAGCAAATTGTTCTCGATGACATTTAACATTTACTTGGACAAATCTTTACGCGACGAAGCAACAACAGTCGTCAAAACGATAATCGTAATGATGATGATCATAGCCACCATACTGATGAGGAGGAGAATCGCAATGACGAACAACCGCATCGCAATGACGAACAACCGCCTCCACCTCCTCCAGATGGTTTCTCTGCAGCTCAGAAGGGGTCTTCTTCAGTTGATGCAAATGTTATTAAAAGCATCCAAGCTCAGCTAGCATCTCTCACTCAATGGGATGAATTAAAGAGGATAAAGCCAATACGTCCTTATTCGCTGGAATGGGTGTTTCTGTCGGAAATGTGTTTATTGCAAAGTTCTTTGAATGAATGAAAATTACAACAGAACAACTCTTGATTACAAACGAGATGAGGGTTTGAGTGGATCTCCTCTTTGGTTAGTGCCGGTTCTTCGTGTAGCGGTGGAAGGTGATTCTTGTCTTCTGTTGACCAGCCGATCGAAAGCTTCTCTTTTGGATCTTCTCTTCGACTCACTGGTGAAGTGCACAGTTTCTATCAATGATTAAATCTCTGAGAGATTTTAAAAGTTGTACTCAGCAAGTTTTAAGAAAAATAGTTGAACTTTCTAGGCTTCAAGAACTTCAACAATTGAAATTTTTCTCATCTTTTTCTCAATTGAGATCTTTTTTCTTCCTCCCCCTCTATTTCATAGCTTTTATAGCTATTTATAGGGGTTCTTAGGGGTAGATTGCCCCCTAAAATTCCTCCACAAAGGGGATTAATAGCCTCATTACGTGGGTATTAATTGACCCAGTAATAGCTGACAGAAACGTGACCCTCATTGGGTATGTTCTGTTGTTGAAAACCGGACCTCACAGGCTCGCGTTTGAGTTGAGACGTGAAATTGACTGTGGTCCGCGTTTTAGTTAGAACACGGAGCTGGCTGAGGTCTGTGTTTGAGTTGAAACGCGGAGCTAGTTAAGGTCCGCGTTTGAAGTTGGACGCGAGGTCGCGTTTTGTATTAAAACGCGACCTTCGCGTTGGAATGAGGTCCACGTCTAAGGACTTGTCTTCAGTAATTTTTAGACGGCCTACAGAACCCCCTCAAAAATTTTCAAAACTCCATGGTTGAAAGACGGATTTCAGAATACTTTGGACTTTATGTTGATGTGGGCTCCCATGAGTGGACTGACAATCTTTTGAGTTGCTTTGAGTTTGATCTTGTCTGGATTCTTGTCTTTGTGAGTGTATTGTTGAACTGCTTGAAGCTTTCAGTATATGAATGGTCTGATTCAACTATTCACTCAGACAATCATATCAGTATTCATGACGACGTAATTAATAAAGTAAACCTAATGCGTGAAAGTTCTAATGCATATAATAGGTATGTAAAATGGTAGTTAAAATTAACAAAGATTTACCGCAAGAAGTTTAGCATAGGTTCAGATAATACCTAAATAAAAAGGCCTTCATCTTCAACCTTGACTAATGTCACCAATACAGTTCTTATATTAAGTTGACCCTATATTAAATTTAGTCATATTCTTTATAATTCTAGATTGGTATTTGAAGATCTAATTAGCTAACTCTTTCGGATATCAGAAACAAATGGTGTCTAAAGAAACAACCGCTTGGCTAAAATTTTAACACCCAATTATTCATCCAATTTATATAAAAATTTTCTTACAACAATTAGAAATGGTTCATTAATTTTATGATCATGACCATGGTATTTTCCGATCACTTTTGTATTTCATTAATTTGGTAAGTTCAATTTACACGCAATCAATTTAGTATTCTCGGTACATGATAGACTTTTGTGAGTTCGTCTATATGATAATTAAGCAACAATCTAACATACATAAAAATTTAGTCCACGTGTGCCCGATTAAGTTCACATATGTGTATTATCAAGTTCATACGTTCGGATGATTTCACGTGCCGGTATATCTCATGTGCCACCTTTTAGTTGGTTCTCATGCTCATTCACATAGGCTAGAAGTCAGGTTTACTTTCACTAATTAAGCATTTGATCATATAAATTCTTGAATCATAAAGCATATAATTCTCTTTTGTTATTATTCACATATTCTTGAACAGGTTCGATTGTGAAATTGTTATCCATACAGAATTCATGAACTAGCTGGAGTATTTTGATAATAATTCCTACCACAACTACTCAATTGAGACGTGACCAGAACTATTTGAAATTAGACTTCTTTATCTTTCTAATGATACATTATATGTTACAATTAGTTTAGTATACACGTTAAATAGGTAAGAACTTTTGTTTAAAATAACATCTCTACAACTCCGTCTTTCCAAACAATTAACGATGTTTTCATTATAACTAGAGTCTTAGAGAAACTAGACTTCATTATCTTTCCTATGATATAGTATATGATGGGCTTAATTCAACCAAATAGTTCTAAATAATCAGAAACTCCTCAGTCGTGTAAAGGTTTTGAATCAGAGTAGTTTCGACCAGTCTGTCATGTACTCATGTATCAGCAATAACTCTTAGTACAAATCTTTAATGGGGACACGGTGAGAGCCGTTAGAAAGTAGACTCGATATCTTTCCAACGATATGTACCGTGATACTGTTTGTTCTTAATACACTGGCGAACTGAATCCGAATTTACAGTTTACAAATTTTGACAGATTTGCTCACCCATCCAAGAGTGCATAAACTTTGGTTTTTTTTTCTAATTTTGTTAGCCTCTCAACTAAATTAGAATCATAACTAATAAGTATTTTATTTGATTATAATACCTTTTATTATTCACATAAAAATCCATCCTTTTTCTTAATCCGCTACTCTTTATCACTCCTAACCTCTTATACCCATAGTTCCAACAAAAGATTATAAACCCCCACATCAATAATCCTAGATACAATTTAAATTCACCATCATCCTTATTAATTCACAACAAAGTAAGAAATCTACAATTCTATTCACAACAACTTATCTAGTTCATGAAATTTTACAAGTAAACACGAAAGAGAAGTAGATCAAGAGACCTCCTCACCTTGCTACACGTGGTCGTCCGGGCCGCCGCCCTGGCCACCACCAGCCCCATCTGGCCATCGCTGGTCCCTCTGTTGTCGCCCCCTGCTGTTGTGCACACCCGAGAGGGAGAGAGGGAGGAAAAGAGTGTGAGAAGAGGAGAGTGAGAAGAGGAGAGATTGAGAGGAGGAGATTAGATTTGTGGGGGATTATTGCTCAAGTGGGGATTTGGGGTCTCAGGTTCTAAGATCTGAAAGAGGAAGATGGGGAGGAGAAAAATGAGGCTTTCCTTTTCGATTTAACATTTAATACACATTTAGTCCATGTGTTCTGTTAATGTCATCTCCTTTGCCACCTCTTCTTCATCTAGCTCAGAACAAATCTCAACCTTCCATCTCATCCTCATCAAACTCAATTCAATTCTAGTCTTTCATTCAATATAAGTGCACCTCTTACTAGTTCAAGCTTTTACTTATATCTTTATTTATTTTTATTTGATTTTTTCATGAAACATAGCTAAATATTAGCATGTGTTTATTACTCATATACATATATATAATAACTCATATACATATATAATTAATTTATCTTACACCTTACTAATACAAATACATATATGTATTTTCATGTATACAAATGGACCAATGCCTCTTCATATATATGAATAATTTATATCACTTCACTTTTCATACACAAAATATTTTAATTGTGTATATATATGAATTCTCTCACATAACATAAAGAAAATTTTGTAATCACACTAATTATCCAAGATAAGTATCATAAATTATCAGAACACTAGGGTGATAATCATGGTTAAGATATTGATTCAGTATTTAATAACCCGCGTATTACACCTATCATGGAGCAGTATCGTGTCTAACACGCGTGTTGGACACACGTGTCACGTGTATGTTTAAGAATTTGTCATTTGTCAGTGTATCGTGTCTTTCAAGATGGTCGTGTCCGTGCAACATAGTTAAGAACCACTTCATCTAGAAAGAAAATCATGTGTTAGGTTTTGGAATATTCCTCGTGAACAAATATTGGAGCAGAACTCTATAAGCCACATTTCATGCATATCGACTATATTTCTTGGTGCATTCATGTTCATAGGCAACAAATAGTAAGGATTCGGCTTAAAAGCTAATATAGCCCCTTAACTTAGAAGGTGATTATTTTTCCACGAGAAGACCTCTTGACTTATTGTTGTTTTTATTTATAAAAGATTTGGAAAAATTCTCAGTAAGTTAACAAAAATAAAACATCAATGAAGTTAATGTTGTAATATAGTTGTCTGGTGGAGTAGAAATTGGAAGATAAGCATGGAAGAACTTCTTCATTAGCAGATTGAGATAAAGACCAATGAATTGATGAACTTTTCGCGTACTGAATTGTGATTTTGGCCTAGCCGGGTGCCTGAACTTTTTGTTATGGCATGTGAACTTTTAGTTTTGACTGATACGCTTTACATTCTCAATATTCTTTTTGTGAATCTTATACCTTCATGGTAGGTATCAGTAGGTATTCTCGATGCTTGACATTACCAAAGAACTGATTATAAGGTTAAGATAAAATTCCTTACTATATTAATGGAGGTTCAAAATCATTTGACTTGCTTTCCATTTAAAAGGTAACCAATCATTGTTGCAGAACTAAAACTTAAAATTTTATTAAAGCCCCACGTGAGCTATCTCGCTTTTATTCAGGACAGATTGCTCGATTTAATGATTCCAAGATTTTAATTATTTAATCTTTAATATCGAATATGGACCCTTGAATCCAAATACCTCACATCATTTTGTTCTTGATTACTTAATTTCTCAAGATTGATACTATTAAATTTCCATAAAAATAATTTCATGATTACATAACTTCAAGTCTGCTTTTTGTTGTTTATTTGAATCATTCATAGATCATACATGCCGGGCACATGCTTAATCTCATCATTTAAGAGTTTTTTTTCTCCCCCTGTTGTTGATATGTTAGTATCTAGATTTTGAACATGTAAAGCAATTATACGGTAACATCACGTACCTGACTAGCATCTAAAACGAGATATTGTTGCCTCCTCCTTTAGCATAATTTCTGATAAGATTCCTAATATTTTGCTAATGAACTTGGGGATTTGTCAGAGAACTATTGGATCCTCCAGATTGGATGCCCCAGATTTGTATTAGCTTAGGGAATGGATTTTGTGAATATCGTACTCATGTCTTCTTAATTATATCTTGCTTTGTTGATTTTGTCATTTTTGGAGTTTCCTAGCTGATTTAGTTTCAATTTCTTGCCAATAATTTTAAGGACTAGTCAGCTGAAGTCTCCTTGAGAGAGACGGTGGGATCTGCTATGCTATCACTTTATTAGTGAAAGCTCCATGGAGTGTTCCAGCATCCTAAGATAATCGAATTATATTGCACATACGCGTATGTGGCATGCTGATACTCTTTGCCTTTCCTTTTTCTTTTCTGTATGTGTCTATTCCCAAATATATGCATATGCATATTTATGTTCGAAGTGATCTTAGGTGGGCTAAAGGAATATATTCTTTCCTTCTGATAATTGAATTCTTCATGAATCTGCATGCTATTTACGATTGAGATGTGCTTAGTGGAACGACTCTGTAAACTCGCTTCTAAGAACTGCGTCAGAGTTTACAGATTTACATTTTGAGGAATACTTTAAGCTAGCCTAAAACTGCAACTGACAATTTCATAGTGAAAGTCTGGTTCCTCCATTTGAGTTTGCATTCTACTGATAATCTTTGAGTGTGAAATTACATCATCAATTTCTTTTTTCTAAAATTGGATTTCTCTTTTATGCAGAAAGCATTATGCAATCCTAACTTGGATTTCAGCTTGAAGACTGATTCCCCGTGAGCACGTGTTGATGGTTCATTCAGATCAAAGAAATTATTGGTAAGACGTGTGACTCGTGAATTCACAGACGATATCACTCTAATTATCGTCGCTCTAAAATGTACTTGTAGACTTTGTGTATAACCTTAGTTAAGGGGAAAAAAATACGGGGTCTGTTTAGATGTTATTCGTCTAATCTCAGATTAAGCTTCTGCTCTTGTATCTCTAACACTGATCATTATCAAATTACTGAATCATTATAAAGCAAGCAATTGAAGCATGACATTGCAAAAAATTCCCTTGAAGATTGGGGGTACCTCTTTAATGAAAAATATACGGGCCTTGAGGAAGTGGACTTTCTATTTCAAGCAATTCCGACTTACGTGGAAAGCCAGTTGATCGCTGGCTCTCGATTATTTGTTCAAGCAAGTGGGAAAAGAGAGGAGGTGACGTGGACAGCTCTGTCCCGTTCCTCCCGTGACGTCACATGCGCGGAGATTCCTCAACATCCACGGCTGAGAATTCACGAGTGCTCCATAATTGTCGTCGGCCGAGGAGTGTCGGCCGTTGGATTTTTTTTTTTTAATGCTTCCAGCCGCGGGCATATTCGATTTGGGTGCTGATGGTGACTATTAAAAGTACAAGCAGTTCTTTTTGTTCAAATATCAAGATTTAATATATGTAAATCTTTCAATTTGGGTCATCTATACTTTTGTTTTCCAATGGAAATTTAGTTGTTGAAACCCAAATATCATACAAAGTATGTGATATGTGACGCAGCCAACCTGTGGTTCAATTGTGGTTCAATTGGGTACCGAGTTTGGGTCAAATAATACAACACTTTATTTTTCACACGATGAATCTTTCTATTTGTATTGTGAGAGGGGATTTTCAAATTTAATCTGTAATACTAAAATTTTATTTGCAATTACTTAGGATTCATATGCGCCGCGAGGGGATGAGCTGGCATCATAAAGAAGTAAGAAGCTCATCGGCGAATAACTACCGTCCGATTTGAGAGACACAGAGGTGAAGTGTTTGTTCTTTGTTGTAGACAGCTGCCGAAAGTGGGCAGCGTAGAAATTGAAGTTTTGGGGTCAAGTCTCTTTCACTGGGAGAATACTGACAATTTGGATGGTCGATAAAATTTCAGTGTCTTGGAAACTTACTGATGTTGAGGGCATCATATTCATAGCCTCTTGCCTTCAGAATTGAGTGCTTTATCTATCTAATGAGCATATTAGAAGCCCTTAAAATTACCCCCCGAGTTTTTATTTATTTTTTTGGGTTAATATGTTGGGGATAATCAAGAATCTATATTTCGATTTTATACTCTACTGAGATTCCAACATCCTCGTCTGGGTTAGTCTCCACGTGACAGTATTCTCTTTGTACCTTATCTAAATTCCGGCCCCTTGCTCTCTCAATTTGGCCCGTCAAAATTGAAGCACTGGAGCCTTTTTCGTTTGCATGCGGGGGGTGGGGCCCCGCGTTGCTTGGGGTGCAAACTTGAGTGCATTAACAACAGGTGCTCTTTTTGTCGTCTGCATCCAGTGGGTCCCTCCCTCATCGTTAATTCTCCTGCCAGTGCTCTGCTGCCACGTGCCGCCGGGAAAGTCGCTGACGTGGCGGCGTCTCCCCGCCGATGGAATCTCCGGCGAGGTTGATTGCGTAGTAGAGTCGCTGTCGGCAGGTTTTGGACTCATCATAAACAAATACTCAAAACACCCTTTTATTTCTTGTATTTACCAAAGCGCCGCTCTATGATATACGGCATTTGTCACTTTTATTAACTGTTCTAAACATTCAAATTTTGCAAGTGTTAGAATATAATAATGATAGTCTTTGTAAAAACAAAATTGATATTTTTAAAATATAAATGCACTTTGTTCCCTTTTTTTTTTATGACATGTGTTCAACTCCTACACATAAAATAACTTTAAGAGTTAATCAACTATAACCTCAACTCTCCCTAACTCTACTCTAATTTTCCTTTCTAAAGTATTCGAACTCGAACCTCCTAACTCTACGTACCAAACAAAAACCTAATGTATGACTTGTATGTCTTGCGGACATGTATAATGTATTAGGACATCTCTAATACATATAACAATGGGTTTTGATTAGGGTTAAAAATTATATAACATATCGTGAATTCGTGGTATTAATTTCTTTAAGGAAAAAATATATAGTTTGATTAAAGGGTCAAAATAATAAGGAGTAATAACTGATTCCTCACTCCATGTGTTATTCAAAAATTAAAACCAACTTCGAGTCGATCCGTGTTCATGTAATTGTTCATATGAGTAATGGTACTATCTGAGTAATCTTGGTTGATGAATCTTTCGTCGACTCTGATGTGCAACTCAGTTTTTTATGACTCATCTCTCATTTCATATTAGTTTTTTATTTAATATAAGATCATATCTGAACTTGAACCTGAGACTCCTCACAACTCATTCCTATTTTTTTTTTTTTTACAAGTGAGCTAGACTTTACTAGTATCATATCACATTAGTTGAACTAAGTTCATACAAGAGAAAGATATATTTCAAAATAAGAGAAACTTTGAATAATAGGAAAACAATATAAGTATAAGAGATTTTTTTTAATGTTTATATTTGGGTTCCTTAACGAACTGGATCTAGTCGAGCTTCTGTTTGATTGTCTGCCTGGTGCGCCTTGTTTTTTGAGAAGTTGCATACAAATTAGTTGGGAGTCTAAAAAGGATTTTTAATAGTTATTAAAGAGTCAAATTTAAATTATAATGATGCTCACATCATTAGTTTGTGAATTGGTGCCAAATGCTATCGTTTTTTCAGTTGTGAGCAAGATAATCTGTTACATATGACTCTTTTTGTTGTATTACTTTCTTTGCTCCAATCAATAAGAAAAAAAGTCTAAATTAGGATATTCCCGATCTAAATTCAGAAAATTATAGTGAGATGAAATAATTTGATTGGAGGCATTCAGATTTATTTTTATATTGGAGACAATGTTTAAAATTATATTAAACTAACAAAATGTACATATAAAGAAATTACTATATATGTCAGCTCGTTGGTAACACTCCTCTCTTCAAAAGATAGATCTTAGGTTCAATCCCCATGGTTCTTAAAAAGGGGATTCAATTTGAGTAATAGTGATGGGTGCATGTGTGTGTATAGACTTGAAGATGACCACCATCTTGTTTCGAAAAAAAAGAAAAAAAAGAAATTACTATATAGGAGCTTTTATGTGGATGATCCGAACCGTTCATCTTAATATATATATACTTTATTTAGACTATCAATTAAAAATCACGCGAGTCCGAGCCTTTTTACCCATACAACAAGTGGTTACAAAACATATGTTATATCACCGTAGAATAAAGATGTCACTTGATGCATCGGTAAAAAAAGTTGAAATCGCGTGATTTTTTATTGGTAGTCTAATTAGAGTATGTAGATCAAGATGAACGGTTCGGATCATCCATAAAATCTCTCTTATAGGGTTTTCTCACGAAGCTTATTATGAGAAAGTTTCTCATTTGAAAATTTTCATATATATATATATATATATATATATATATATATATATATATATATATATATATATATATATATATATATATATATATGGGCTTACTGTACCTCAGCCTGCAGGCTGAGAGAGTTTCTCAGCCTGCGGGACGTGGCTGAATATAGGCCACACATCGGTCGCAGAGTGTGGGCGCCAAAAAAAAATCAAAAAATCCCGCCTAAACAATCGTGAAACAAATTGACAAAAATACCCCTTTTATATGACGACTGCGACTTCTAGCATTGAAAAGTAAAAAAACATTCCATGGTCGCAGACTTAATACAGAATAAAGAATACCAGACAAAAAATGCTATCGTATAGTAATGCGACCTCCTTCGGTACTGCGACCAAATTCGCAATCTTCTTTCTCATGCCTTATGTAAAAGAAGTAATTAATATTATATCTACCGTGATACAACAACAGTCTAGAAAAAAGAGACGCACTAATGTTAATCTCCGAGAAAGGAAAGATGTGCACCATACGTAATCTAAAGATATAGGCAAACAATTCTATAAAAAGTTAATTTGTACTTCACGTATTAAACCATACTCAACCGTCCCCTGCAACAATTATTGTTACTATTCATGTTCTTCCACAATATTTATCTTTATATAATGCTTGTAACTAATATATTATCTTATACCTACAAACTATATTTTTGCTCTACCTTTTCAATTTGATTACAAAACTTTTTTAAAAAAATTCATTCTTGAATCATGTCTTCCCCACCTTCTTCCTCTGATCACGTAGATTTCAACTTCAATCGTTCCCCCACCGGTCCTTTTTCCTCAGGATATTCTAGTGAATCTGATACCAGTCTGGACTTCACCCCTTTGACTATCTAACTACATCAAATAATGTATTAACTGATCCTCCTATTCATGAGGATGATGAAGTTTTCATGTGGGTTAGTGAGGAAGACATTATTCCTCTGCCACTTGACGGAGACATGCTTGATGAAAGCATGACCTCTGATGCTGTAGGCTCGCTTTCTCGCAGCAGGTCAGACGAAGAGCTTGATATAGAGGATCCATTCTGAGAGTTTATCGGTGAAAAAAAAAAATCTCAAAAACAGGAAGATGATGAGGAAATAACTGATGAAGAGGAAGACCAGGAGAATGAAGACGACGAATCTGCTTATGATGGTGATAATGACGAGGATTAGGATTTTCTGATCTTCTAATATTCAACCAAATTTGTCTTCTTTAAAAAGCTTTTAATTCTCTTTTTTTGTAAGGTCTCTTTCTCACTGTATTAACTTATAAAGCTCTTTTTAATTACATATCCGCTATTCTTAAACACAGCGACCTTAGTCGCAGTACTGCGATCATAGTCGCAGTCCCATGGTCGCATAATATATATAAAAAACCAATTTAATTGTTCATAGGAGTATCAGACAACATTCAGAAATTATACGAAGGACAAATATTTGATGACTAACAGTTGACAATTTATGGTCGCAGTTACTTAATCATTTATCAGTTCCCAATGCGACTATGGTCGCAATAATGAACTGTTTTGGAGTTCAAAGTAATTTAAAATTATAGTGTATTAACTTTTAAACTGTTTTGGATAACTGAACAGTCACCTAGGAAGTATACAATTTTTGGGAAAATATAGAAAATTTATTTGAGAGATATTCACGTGGTCCGAGAGCTTAAACCTTTTGGAATTTCGAGATTAAAAATATATAAAGGGTCATGAGCAAAGGATTAAAAACATACTAAGTTATTTTTGCTCAAACTCGTTACTCTCACTGTTCGAAAAATACATTCAAAAAATGTGTTCACCATCACCACCGTCTTCACCGGAAAGAAGCCAATACATTCAAACAATGTCTTCACCATCACCACCGTCTTCACTAGAAAGAAGCCAATCATCAAATGATGATTTTATGTTTAGTTCTGAAACAATGTCTCGCTACGGGTCAGAATCTGAGCTTGATACAGACGACCCTTTCTGAGAGTTCATTGATGAACCAAAATACAAACATGAAGAGGAAGAAAGCGACGATGAGACTGTACCTGAAGAGGAGGAAGAGACAGAAGACGAAAGCGATACAGAAGACGAAAGCATGACTCTTGACGACGAATCTGATTACGATGGTGATGACGACGATTAGAAGTTAAAAAATTGTATTTTGTTTTTCTTTTTAAATATATATAAATCTATTTTCTAAAGTTAATTGTGTGAATTACATTTTTTACTACTATGTATTGGTTGAAATACTGCGACCATGGACGCAGACTTAATAAATACACTGCGACCTTGGTCGCAGTTGCTGGACTTTAGTCTTAATCAACAACACTTCTACCTTGGTCGCAGTTTCTGACCGTAGTCTTAATAAAATAAACTGCGACCTTGATCGCAGTTGTTGGTGTTTAGTCTTAATAAAATACACAGCGACCTTGGTCGCAGTTGCTGGTCTTTACTCTTAATCAACAACATCACTGCGACCTTGGTCGCAGTTGGTGGTCTTTATAAATAATCAACAACAACACTGCGACCTTGGTCGCAGTTGATGGCCGCAGTCTTAAAAAAATAATCTGCAATCTTGGTCGCAGTTGCTGGTCTTTAGTCTTAATCAACAACAACACTGCGACGAGGTGACACGTCACCGCAGCAGTTGCTTAGTCGCAGTTTTTGGTCGCAAAGTCGACCCTGGTCGCAGTTGTTTCTGTTTGCACTGTAGTCTTATGCGACCTTGGTCGCAGTGTCATCTCTGGTCCAAGTTGTTTTGTTTGCAATGCATGACTGCGACCAAAGGTCGTAGTTTATTAAAAAACAAATATGCTCTTTATTTATGTCCACGCATTTATCTCCAGGCATGTGAAAATGATACAAAACGATCTCTTATACAATAAGATTGAGTGTTACAATATAGCAGTACAAAGAAAACTAAACATCAAAAAGAGCCATTGTTGACTAAGAGCAGTAGTGTTATTGAGGTCTTTTTATTTATGTCCAGGCATTTATCTCCAGGCATGTGAAAATGATACAAAACGCTCTCTTATACAATAAGATTGAGTGTTACAATATAGCAGTACAAAGAAGATTAAACATCAAAAGAGCCCTTGTTGAATAAGAGCAGTGGTGTTATTGAGGTCCCCATGTATTAAAAAACTGTGGACGTCGAGAACCATGACTTCTTCTCTTGCGGACGACGAGGACCATGACTTCTTCCCTTGTGGACGAACATCGATCAAGTTCACCGGCCAAAATATTCTCCTAGAGGCCCAGCGAACCTGAAAAAGGACAATCAAGCTCTGGGTCATCTTCGTGCATAGGGTCATCTTCATCCATGGAGGCAGGCCCCTGTTAGAGACTCTAAAGAAGGCGGAAATTCTCAGAGCAATTGCTCTCAAATGAAAACAGTCTAATTATGGGCTGTTAAAGGGAGAGTGTGAGCCCTATTTATAGCCAGCCCATAATAACCATAATTAATGGTTCATTAATTAGAACCGTCGGCCTTAATGGTCTCCAACCGCCAGCGTCGGTTTGGCATTAAAAGACATTAACGCCTAAACCCAATGAAGAGCCGACGCGTGGACAATAGCTTCGGGAAACAACGAATGGTGCGGGTTCGTCAACGTAGACTTGACGTTAAAAAGATCTCATAAAATCTTTATGACAGGTCGCATCTCACGGAGTGACTCCAAGTCGCATCAGACAACAGACAACTTTTCATTTTTCATTTAGATTCAAAAAAATGACTTAATCCAAAACAATACTTAATAAAACAACAACACGGCGACCTTGGTCGCAGTTGCTGGCGGCAGTCTTAAACCAAAACAGCAGTGTCGACCTTGGTCGCTATGCATGTTAATCTAAAGGAAAACACTTACTTAACGTACTGCGACCAAAGTCGCAGTCCATGTAATGCAACCTTAGATTGCAGTTGCTGGCCATCTTTATCAATAACAACACTGCGACCTTGGTCGCATTTAACCATGTACACTGCGACCAAAGTCTTTGATTAAGGTCGCAGTTTAAATGTACAATGCGACCAAAGACTCTGACTACATTATATGCAAAAAAAATAAACTATAAAGTAGAATTTTATCGCAGGCTGAAAACATTGATCTGAAAAGATTTTATATTTTCAAAAAAAAATTTATCCCAAGCTGAAAAGGAGAAACTAGATCTTTCAAAAAAGTGGTAAAGAAATAAGGCGAAAAGTAATTTATATCCTCTAAAGAGCGGCAAAATAAAAGGGGAAAAAAATAATAATAAACAATAAGGAAAAGTTATCATAAGGGGTATTTGGTAATTTAACTTCTACATAAAAGCGGGCCGCAAGTCAGTGAGGTGACAAATTGAGCCACGTCACCGCAGGCTGAGAGAGTACTCTCAGCCCGCGGGCTGATATACATTTTTCTCATATATATATATATATATATATATATATATATATATATATATATATATATATATGAGAAGTTAAATTACCAAATACCCCTTATGATAACTTTTCCTTATTGTTTATTATTATTTTTCCCCCCTTTTATTTTTTGCCGCTCTTTATATGATATAAATTACTTTTCAGCCTATTTCTTGACCTCTTTTTGAAAGATCTAGTTTCACCTTTTCAGTCTGCGATAAACTTTTTTCTGAAAATATAAAATCTTTTCAGATCAATTTTTTTCTGCAAAATATTTAATGTCGACGTCTGAGCAGTATACCGGCGATCTTAATATGGAAGATATTGCATCTGGTTCTACTTTCTCTCAGAATATTGAAAATCTTGAAGGGTTGACATCTCTGCATGCCGATCAACAGGTTTTAATTGTTTATATCTATTTTAAAAACAATTTCTTAAATATTTAATGTTTTCTCTTTAGACTGTGAGGTACTGCGACCGTTTTAATATTCGGTCGCAATCTTATTTGAAAATAATCTCCGGCTGTGAATTCTTTTTTTCTAGGGTATGCGTCTTAGGTCGCAGTCTTTAGTAAGGAGTAATATATATTTCTTCACATACGGATAACTGCGACTTAGGTCATAGTCTTTAGTAAGGAGTAATATAGATTTCTTCACATGCGGATAACTGCGACTTAGATCGCAGTCTTTAGTAAGGAATAATATAGATTTATTCACATACTGATTACTGCGACTTAGGTCGCAGTCTTCAATAAGGAGTATTATAGATTTCATGCCGTATGTGAAATCTTATTTTTATTTACTGCGACTTAGGTCGCAGTATTTAGTAAGAAGTAATATAGATTTCTTCTCATACGGATAACTGCGACTTGGTCGCAACAGCTGATAAGAAGTAAATTGTTTTCATCTCTTATGCGACCTTGGTCGCATTTATATAACTTATATTTTAGAATACAGTGATATCTAAAAAATATTTATATTCATTTAATTCATGTAAATTCTTTTTGTAGGATATGAATGCACATGCAGAAATGTCTGGAAGCTCAGATAAGTTTATAGGGAAACAGTTCCTGTCGCATATGGAAGCATACAATTTCTACAATTCTTTTGCAAGGAATAGAGGTTTTAGCGTGAGAAGAAAAAGTACAGATAAGTCACGGAAGCCTCCTCATGAGATTATTTGCAGAAGATTTTGCTGCAACAAGGAAGGGCTGAAGAAGTTGTGTGACAAAAGACAAGAGGGGCTTACAGTGCATCGTCGAGTTAACACTAGAGTAGCTTGTCCTGCTGAGATGCATATCCGTCTTCGTTTTTTTTTGACAAAAGACATTGGGTTATCACAAAATTTGTTGATACTCATTCACATGAATTGTCAAGCCCGGATAAGGTACATCACCATTACTCTCACCAGAATCATCGTTCAAAAATTAGCAGAAGCATTATGACCAATCTGGTTGACGTTGGAATGCGGCCTTCAAATATTTCCCGCGTTGTTAATGCAATGAGCCAGGGAGAAGGCTGTGAAGAAGTGCGCCCTCAACAAGTTATTGATTTCACTCGTAAATGTAGAAATAACTGCGGTCATGAGTTTATTACTATTATCAAATATTTTCAAGAGAAAGCCGAGACCGATCCAGAATTCTTCTTTTCAAGTGAAGTTGATAACGCGGGCACACTTAGAAGCATTTTTTGGGCTGATGGAAGAGCTATTTCCTCGTATCTGAGCTTCTGTGATGTGATCGTTTTTGACACCACATACAGGACTAATCACTTGAGCTTGCCATTTGCTCCATTCACTGGAGTAAATCATCACCGGCAGTCAATTTTGTTCGGCTGTGCAATGCTTGCTGATGAGCAGAGGGATACTTTTGTTTGGTTATTCCAAAAATGGCTCAAGTGCATGCATGGAGTTGAACCGAAGCTGATTATTACTGATCAGGATGCGCAGATTGGTGAGGCCATCAAGATTGTTTTCCCGACGTCTCGGCACCGTTACTGTTTCTGGCATGTACGGAAACATATTGCCGAGCAACAAATCCCAATGGCTAACAAGTATGGAGAAGATATGGTCTCCGATTTCCATGCTTGGTACACCTCCCGCGATATAAGCACTTGTGAGGAACGATGGCATCTGATGAGTGAAAAATATCAGTTAGAAGAAGAAGATGGCAGTTGGTTGATGAAGATGTACAGGCTTCGTGGACATTGGGTTAATGCATATCTCAAGGATGTTTTCTGTGCTGGAATGACAACCAGTCTGAGGTCCGAGAGTATTAATTCCTTCTTTGATGGTTTTGTTAACTCAAACACTAAACTAGTGGAATTTGTTCACCAATATGATAAAGCCGTTGCTTCCTGTCGTGCATCTGAATCTCTTCAAGATTTTAGGGGTTTGAATTCTGTGCCCAATTGTACATCCAATTCATATGAGATACAGGTTTCGAAGTTGTATACACCGAAGATTTTTCAGTTGTTCCAAAAGGAATGGGCAGTTGTAATGACACTGTTTTCAGAAGAGGTGGAACAGGACAAACCTGGATCAACATATTTGGTTGGTAATTTTTCAGAATCAAAAGACAGTTGGGAAAAGATCAGTTATGATAAGCGAGAGGAACTTCATGTTTCTTGCAGTTGCTCGTTATTTGAAACAGAGGGTATCCTATGTAGACATATTCTGTGTATTTTGTGGCGCAATCACGTTACACATATACCGGAATCATATATACTTCAGAGATGGAGGTTGGATGCTCGTTACAAAAACGTTGCAATTGAAAATGGCATGAGGCCTTTTCCCAGTCAAGACACTCCACGGACGGCTAGATTGTGGTCAGTTCGTTCAAAATTTAATGCAATTCTGGACATGGTCGCTGATTCTGATGAAAATATTTCAAAGTTGGAGGGAGTTTTGGAAAGTTTTGCCCAAAATACCACTAGAGAATACAGAGCAATGTCAGGAAATGATCATTCATCACATCCTAAGACTGTCGTTGGTTCCAGTGGATCCGTTGTTATATTGCGAGATGGTGAAGAATTGAATATACGTGATCCAATTGGTCCTGTACCAACCAAGGGGAGACCTAGAGCTGCATCCAGGCTTAAGTCTGATTTTGAAGATTCTATATATCAGAAGGAAGTTAAGCATCGAAGATGTGGTAACTGCCAAGAGCTGGGCCATTACATGACTGGTTGTCCGTTAATGGTATATTACATTAAACCTGTTAATCATTTTTTTTTATAACGATTAATCTTTTAAAATTCTTACTATTTATTTTTTTATTGGCAGAAGAAGTAGGTTTGGGTTGCCTCCATCTCGAAGGAACAAAGACTTCAATTTTTTATGAAGTGCGACCAGGGTCGCACAGTGTAGAGAGATTAAGTCGCATTCTGACACTGGCGTGTAATTATAATCAGATTTATTATCATTCTTTGATTTCTACTGTATTATTTTTGTATGTACTTGTACTTTAAAGTTTTAATGCTACAAAATTCTACTTTATAGTTTAATTTTTTTTGTACATAATGTAGTCAGAGACTTTGGGTCGCAGTGTACATGGTTCATTGCGACCAAGGTTGCAGTGTTCTTATTGATAAAGATGGCCAGCAACTGCAATCTAGGGTCGCACTACATGTACTGCGACTTAGGTCGCAGTATGTTAGGTAGGTGTTTCCTTTATATTAACACGCATAGCGACCAAGGTCGCAGTGTTGTAGTTGATTAAAACATTGCCGCCATCAACTGCGACCAAAGTCGCATTGTATTTTACTAAGGCTGCGGTTATCAACTGCGACCAAAGTCGCAACCTTCTTTTTATAATTTTGAGATGGTGAAGACTTAAGTCGCTGTACGTTAGGTAGGTGTTTCCTTAATATTAACACGCATAGCGACGAAGGTCGCAGTGTTGTTGTTGATTAACACAATTACTGAAGGCATGTTTGTTTCTAACATCAGTACGCAATAGTAAAAGCCAAGTTGTAACAAATGAAGACTGTAAATAATCAATGGAACTTATAATATATAAATGTATAGAACTGTGTATAAATTAAATCAATACAACAAAAAAATTATGCAATGAATTGCACTTGAAATATTTTTTACATTTATAAAAAAAAAATTGTGGTATATCAATAATTTGCACGGAGATCAGTCTTCATATGTCGTATGTCGTATAATGTCTGTTTCTTCATCCCAACTCTTCTCTACATCTGCAAGTATCATGTATGCAAGCTCACTTCTTAGTTTCTGTACACCATCAACCGTAACAGCATCAGCAGCTGATAGATGATAGCCAGACTCTATGCTTTCCATGTACTTGCATACATATATAGCGCAATCAACACTGAAATTTCCATAGAGCAATCATTAAATGAAATTAGTTTTTGTACTAAAAAATAGTAGAAAATATGAAATGAAATTACATGTCAAAAATTTATATACCTGTTTGCTTGTTGGGGGCATTTTGCGTATTTTATTTTATTTTTTTCTCATTTTTTTGGAATGAATCTCAAAATCTCTAATAATCTATCTTTCTGCAATGTCAATAGGAACAAAAATTAGTATTAACCAAATTAATTGCAAGTTTCCAGTAATCAAAATATTAAAATTTAACTCACCATTATTCTTGCATCTGTTTGGTAAAGCTTTGTTATACTACTTTTTTTGTCAGCTGGGACCAAAGAGTTGTAAAAATTCCACTCTTCTGTGGAGCAATCGAATACCAGCAAGGTCCAGTGAAATCCCGATTCGTCGGCACTATGTTTGTGATTGATCGGGAAGAACATGTACTGCACGTCAGCTGTCCAGTTTTTCAACAGCTTCTGCTTGATGAAATGACCTTCCAGATCTTCAATTTTATTTACAACACCGTGCTGCGGACAAGAAAAAAAATTTTAAATCAAATACAAAATGAATTAAAAATATAACAAAAAATTATAAACTGCGACCTTAGTCGCACTATATTATTTAGTCGCACAGCTCCGACCTTGGTCGCAGGTCGCAGCTGTTACATTTTGTCGCAGTACCTGAGTTAGTAGCAGTACATTTTAATTATAAACTGCGACCTTGGTCGCAGCTCCGACCTTTGGTCGCAGGTCGCATCTGTTACATTTTGTCGCAGTACCTGAGTTAGTAGCAATACATTTTAATTATAAACTGCGACCTTGGTCGCAGCTCCGACCTTGGTCGCAGGTCGCAGCTGTTACATTTTGTCGCAGTACCTGAGTTAGTAGCAATACATTTTAATTATAAATTGCGACCTTAGCCGCAGTACATGTGTTAGTAGCAGTACATTTTAATTATTCACTGCGACCTTAGTCGCAGTACATGATTTATGCCTACACAGAGATAGAGAATATTAGTAATCTTTTCCAGAGTTGATATTACATTAAACCGTAAAGGAGAAAGTAGATTTTTACTCAAGCTTCGCTTCGGAAGAATATGCTTTTTAATCCTTCTCTTTTCTCAAGATGCTGCATGTAGAAATGAATTACATTTGCATCTAAGTCTCTACTGAACATCAGGTCCTCAATGTCATTCCTTAAAATGATGATTGCATTATTGGTATCCTGATACGCAGTAGAACTGCAAGATATTCAAAACAAAGTTAGTAATTTAATTGTTCTTATATAAAGGTATAACAGAAATTTTTTTGCTATGAATTAACTTACTCAGAGTAGGACTTGTCGAAGAAATGTTTTATAAGAGCTTGTTGATGGGGCTGTAGAATTCTGTATGATGTGATTTCGGTCAATTCTCTCGATTTTGGCTCAGTGGAGGAAATCTCTTTGTCGCCGAAACCAGCGGTAGAACTCGCAGCCGCAGGCTGTGGAAGAGGATTTTCTTTTTTTTTTCTTCTTCTGTTTTGGATAAACAAAGTCGGAGTCATCGCGATCTCTTTCAGCGCGCTTGCGTTCTTTGACTCCCCTTTCTATTGTTCCTTTAGAGGTTTCCAAAACAGCTTCTTTTGAGGATTGCTTCTGAGGCGGAGTATGTTCTTGAATTTCTTCTTTAGAAGCTCTATCTCTTTGGATTTCTTGAGTCATTTGACTTATATTCAGAGAAAAACTTAGCACATCTTCTCCAGTAATATTTAAAATAGACTCAGAACCCATGATTTTATCCTCTTCCAGTTTTTTCTTCTTCTCCTCTTCAGCCTGCTTCTCCATCTGCTCCTTCATTCTTTTGTTCTCCATCTGCGCCTTCCTCCTCTTCTTCTCATTCTCTTCCTCCTTCCTCCTCCTCCTCTCCTGCCCCTCCTCTTCCCTCGTCCTCTTCTCCTTCTCCTGCTCCTCCTTTTCCCTCCTCTTCTTCTCCTTCTCCTCTTCTTCCCTCATTCTCCTTTCATTCTCCTCCTCTTCCCTTCTTCTATTCTCCTTCTCCTTCTCCTCTACTTCTCTCCTCCTGTTCTCCTTTTCCTTCTCTTCTTCCCTCTTCTTCTCCTTCTCCTTCTCTTCCTCTTCCCTCTTCCTCCTTTCATTCTCCTCCTCTTCCCTTCTTCTATTCTCCTTCTCCTTCTCCTCCAATTCTCTCCTCCTGTTCTCCTTTTCCTTCTCTTCTTTCCTCTTCTTCTTCTTCTCCTTCTTCGCAGCAGCGGCTGCTCTCAGCAGCTCTTCTTCTTCCTCTTCTTTAACCTTTAATTTCCTCTGCTGCCTTTTTTTTTCTTCTCTTTTTTTCTCTCCTTTTAAATTTTAATTCAGCCTTGAGTCTTTTCTCAGTATCCATATTTTCAATCTTTTTTCAAGCTGAGAAACATAATCTCTCAAGTGCTGATTTGCAGACCTCAATCGTTTATTTCTGCTGCTTGAACATCCGGTGGAGGTGGCAAATAACCTTCAAAAATTGGTTCTTGCTCACTCGTTTCAGCCGTTTCTGGCTCCTTTTCCGCCGGGATGTCAGCCTCATTACATGTATGGCCTCCTTCATCTCCTTCACTTTCACCTTCTTCTTCTTCTTCTTTTTCTTCACCTTCATCTTCTGCTACTTCTTCTTCCTCATCCTCTTCCCCTTCAACAGGAAGGCCAACCATATTTTTTCATCATTAGAGATGTTGGCCATTCGACTCAAAATCTGAAAATAAATAGAAAAAGGTAAGCTAAAAATAAAACAATGAAATAATGATACTGCGACCATGGTCGCAGTTTATTTATGAAATATTTTGGATAAGAATGCGACCATGGTCGCAGTATGTTTGTCGTGCCAAATTTATCTGCCAAGACATGCAGCTCAACACTGCGACCATGGTCGCAATTCTGTTGAAAAGGGTATTTTCAAGAGAATGCGACCATGGTCGCACAATATTTGTCAGGCAGAAAACGAACTGCGAAAGGTGGCTCAATACTGCGACTATGGTCGCATTTTATTTGTACTACACATAAAAAAAAGTTTAACTTACAATATTGCTGTCAATCTTTTTTAGATCAACTTCAAGTAGAGATCTGCTAATATTTTGGAGGTCCCATCTTACTGCGCGTGGTGTTTTTTCCTCCAAACCAGACCTCTGCTCAAAAATAGGTGCCCTCTCACACAGCCAATACTGCAAAAATGAAAAATTAAATTAGTTTTCACAAATTTTCTCAATTTATGGGTAAATTTCATACAATGTTGTCCAAATTTGAGATTTGTACTTACAATAATTTACACTGAGCATCCTTGCAGCTCGTACGTGCTTTGCCTGAAGATGTCCATTGAGTCAATCAGGAATTGCCAAACAGCTTTTGCCCAGCATATTGTCCTCATCAGTTGCATATTGGCAATCTGTTCCACAATATACCACGGCACCGTGCATTTACTGCCAGAGAAGAAAAGAGTGGCCGACATGTATAGGATGACTAATGTGGTAAAGTCTTGAGCTGCAAGTCTATTTATGTCTCTTATAATTTCATTTATAGACAATTGCTGCTCAGATTGTTCATCCGGTGTCACATCTAATATATCCCTCTTCCTTCTCTTGACAAGAAGATCATCCAAAGCATCTTCAATAGATACTTTTGTGATCTTCTTTATATTGGGGAAAAAATGTTTTATAACACCTCTATCTTTCATCGTACATGTCTTATTCATCACAAAATCTGCCTCATTGACAGGTAGACCAAAAGTTAGGGCAACATCCTCCACTGTTAACTCAATCTCTTTACCCCAATTGTAAAGGTCTTTGCATTCCTGTCATACTGGTCTAAAATACGCAGTACGACAACGTTTGATTTTAGAGCCTTTTCAGTCCCAAATTCTTCATTGTAGAACGCCATGAAGATTGGGCCAAATGGGGTATTCTTCATCGCCTCTACGAAATCAGGCTGTATGTACTTTTTAAATTTCTTCATTAACTGGCACATTGGTTTTATGCTTGATCTCAGAGGACGAACCTGTATCTGTTGTTTACCTACGTAGGAAGAAAAATTAAACACTTTAGACCAATGATTATTTAAAAATTATAAGGGAATAAAAAGCATATTTGTTTTTTAATAAACTGCGACCTCGGTCGCAGTCATGCATTGCAAAAAAAAAAAACAACTAGAATCAGGACTACACTGCAATCTAGGATCGCACTACATGTACTGCGACCAAGGTCGCACTGCGACCAAGGTCGCATAGGACTACAGTGCAATCAGAACAACTGCGACCAGGGCCAACACTGCGACCAAGGTCGCATAAGACTACAGTTCAAAAAGAAACAACTGCGACACAAGTTTGATAAAAACATATTATTTAAAATAAACTGCGACCTTGGTGAAGACTTGAGACTACAACTCTTATTTAAACAACTGCGACCCCATGTCGTCAGTATGTGAGAAAAAAAAGTAAATTTCATATACTGCGACCTACGTCGCATTCATCTACAAGGAAAGGTAAAAAAAAAAAATTCCAAAGTCGCACAGATCTGAACTGCGACACAGTAAAAATAGAAGTAAATAATAAAAACTTTCAAAAAATAGGACCTTTATCGTCTAAAGTTTGAAAATCTCTTTCGTAATTGCGACCATGTTTCCAATATTTAAAAAAAATTTAAAAAAACATGCGACTTCAGAAATAAATCTTGAAAAAAATTTAAAACTATTAAAATACACAAAACCCTAAAATTTTTGAAAATATCAATTTTGTAGTACCTTTTTCGACGGATGATTTCTTAGGCGCCATCACTTGCAAATATTTTTTCACGGATGAAATTTTTGAAGGAAAAGAACTAATTGGATCAGAAACGCCGGTTGAAGTTTTAGAGCTGTAAATTTTTTGGAAGACAATTTTTTTACAATAAGGTAAAAGGTTGTGATGGAGGGTATTTTCGGAAAATACAATGTTGAGGTGACTGGCATTAAATTGGGCGGGATTTTACAGGATTTTGTCCGCCAAATTTTTTAACAGATGTGGGGCGGTGATGTTGCCACGCCCGCAGGCTGAGAAAACTCTCTCAGCCCGCAGGCTGAGGTACAGTAAGCCATATATATATATATATATATATATATATATATATATATATATATATATATATATATATATATATATATATATATATATATATATATATATATATATATATATATATATATATATATATATATATATATATATATATATATATCCTCGCAAAAGTTTGCACAAAAGTCCAAAGCATCCGCACCTCGGATCTTCAAGCTTTACGATAATAGAGTTTAGACAAAGACAACTTCTATGATAATTTTGCAATTATAAGCTCGTTTTCTAGTAGCGAATTATAGAATTGTGAACGGCTGTGTGGTTGAGTGGGAATAATTTGGGGCATGCTTATTGTACATTGTACATATACGGTTGTATATTGTACACTTTGAGTTTGCCATGAATAAAATTTTTAAAAAAAGTTGTTTCGTGTCCGCTTTATTACGAATATAGATATAGATAAATCCTTATTATTTTCTTGCCAAAAAGCAAATTATCTTTAATTTTTGTTTCGAGGATAAAAACTTAAATAAAAAGGGGTTTTCGCTACACTCCTTATGTTAAACCGTAATTAGGAAAAAACTCAGCTTCATAATTTTTTTCGCTTCAGTCACCTTCTTTTTTAAAGAAAAGATGTGCGCCCACGTGTCAAGTGCTAAAGCGCTCATCAATGGCGAAAGACGAAAATGCCCATAAGTAATCGCTTCAAAAAAAAGCGGACTGTTTCGAAAATAACATATTTCTGAGGACTGCGACTATGATCACAGTCCTCACAAAATGATCACAGTATAGAGGTCTGCGATGTCTCTTAGTCCTCACAAAAATATCTTTTTTTTAGAACTGTGACTATAATTGCTAGTCGCAGTCCTTACAAAATGATCGCAGTCTATTTCTGATGATTGCGACCATGATCGCAGTTCTCATAAAATGCATTATTTATGAGGACTGTGATCATGATCGCAAGTCCTCACAAAATGCCCTATTTCTGGTGAAGGACTCTGGTTTATGTTCTCAAGGTTCCTCTATATTAAGAGTTGAGGTGTCACTATGCCTCTCTTGATTGAATGCAGGTGTGAGCAAACAACCCAAGCATATATATCAATAGAGCACAAGTATATCAAGCATATAATGAATATGAACAATACGAGCATGAAAGATATAAAACACAAATGTGTTGAGAGAGAGAGAGAGATGAGCAATCGCAAACATGAGAGAATTGTTTCGAGGTTCGAACACATTTGCTCTACATCCTCGCCTTCAACACTATAAAGGATTCCCACTATAATCGATCCCGCAAGATCACTTGGTACCACAACACCTACAACGAGCTCCCTCAAGAACTCTTATACCCGCAAGTCCCTCACTTGTTCCCGCGAGAACAGTACAACACGAACTCACAAGTTTGCCGAGGCCGCACCTCTACAACTCCTCAAATAGAAGATGGAACACTTGGTGATTTTAATACTTAATCACCCTCAAACACCCTCACAAACAAAGCTCCTATAAGATAGATACGTCTAGGAAAAGTCCAAACTTGTGTGAGAAAAAATAAGATAGATATGGAAGTGAAAAAGTCAAAGAAAAGCTTTTGAAAAACTCAAGAGAATCACTCTTAATAAACTCTCTTTTGATATGGCAATGAATCTCTAAAAACTTATCTGGAAAACTCTATTAAAGATGGGAAAATAAGCTCTTGAAAAACTTCTTTATACTCATCCAAAAACCCCATATTTATGGCCAAGAAAAACGGCCAGAAATGATATATCGGTTGACTGCTCGGTCGACTAACCAACGGTCAAATTTCTGACCGTTGGAGTCTGGCGGTCCACCGACCTCAAACCCAGAGTGTGCAATAGGTCAATTTTGAGCACAATTTTGAGGCCTAAAATGTTAAATTTGAAAATAAGTACATAGAATCAATTTGTAGATCTTGAAGGATTCTTTCTAATGCACCTTAAATCAAATCAATATCATTTCAGAGTAGAAAGTTATCAAAAAAAATATTGAAAGGTATCAAACCAGAAACTGTAAACTGTTGACAGAACAAGAATAGATTTCAACCTAATATTTGACATCTTTAACATTTGAATCAGAAAATGATTATTAAATAAGAAATGTAGCCCTAAAAGTTATCTTTGAAATGCAATTTAAATCATATTGATTGAATATAAGAATAAAAAGTTACGATCAGAAAACTACAAGGGTGTCGAGCAGATCAGCAGAACGGTCAGCCGCCCAGTCAACCAAGAAAACCCAAGAGCTCTGCAGAGGCAGTCGGTCGATCGATCGGTCGGTCGATATTTACTGCGGTCGACCGGTCGATTGACCGAGCTCAAGTCACATGGGCTTGTGCACGTCTTGTGCACGTCGGTAGACCGGTCGGTCGACCGCCAGCAGCCCAAAAAACAGTTTTAACAATTTTTAAAAATACTTCTTAAATTCTATAAAATCTTCATAAAATTTACAAAAATAAGTTATTTGAAATACTTTGAAGTACAAATATGTGTGATCAAAAATCGACACATGTTACAAACATGTGAACTATTTTTGAGGTATAGAATTTAAAATTTAAATCAAAACTGGTATTTTGCAAAAACTATTTAACATGAAAGTTATAAAATATTTTTTGTGTATGTATATGTTCTTGAGTAATCCACAACTACTTTGTCCTTTACATTTTATCCTAAAATAAAAATCTTAAATTTACAAACTCAGACTCAAGTCTTCTTGAAAATCTTCTCTTGAAAATCTTCTTCTTTATCTTGACTTGATCCAAACTTGATTCATGAGCTAGACTTCTCTTTGAGTACTTGATGCGTGAAGCGTGAGCTCTTGAATCAACAAGTGATAGGTTCAAACTTGACTTCGAATTTTTTGTTGAAGTTAAACACCGATTAATATCTTGATTGAATATCTGAAACGTAAGTTAGATCCTAAGATTAAGTGGCGGCGGCTAAAAGAAGATAACCAATGAGTTTTTGTAGATCGAGTAGTACATGAAGCAGATTGGAAAGCCCAAGATGATCCCAATACAACATGGAACAAAATTGCTAGCTGCATTAAAAGAGTAGCTAAAGATGTACTTGGTAAGACACGGGGTGGTGCTCCACCATGTAAGGACACATCATGGTGGAATGAAGAGGTAAAAGTTGTCATTAAGATTAAATGAGACTCTTATAGAGATTTGAAGAAAAATTGTGATGAAGTGAGTTTTGAGAGGTATAAGCTAGCCAAGAAGAAGGCTAAGAAAGCTGTTCAGAATGCAAGAGATAAAATGTACAAAGAAGTGTATGAGAAGTTGGACACCAAAGAGGTTGAAAAGGATATATATTGAATTGCTCAAATAAGGGAGAGAAAGACTAGAAACTTATGTACTGTGAGGTGTGTCAAAGATGAGGATCAGAAGGTTTTAGTTCGAGATGAAGAAATCAAAGAAAGATGGAGAGAGTATTTTGACAAATTGCTCAATGGTAGTTCTACTCAAGACTTGAATAACCTTACCATTCAGTGTCAAGATATGAATCATAATTATATGCGCAAAATTAGTGAATCTGAAGTTAAAGAAGCCTTGAAGAGGATGAAGTCAAGAAAAACTGTTGGCCCCGATGAAATTCCTATTGAGGTATGGAGATGCTTAAGAAAGGTGGGCGTGAGATAGCTGACAAACCTCTTTAACAAGATCTGACAAACTAAAAAGATGCTAAATGAGTGGAGGAAAAGTACCTTAGTACCTCTCTCTAAGAACAAGGGTGATATTCAGAGTTGTTTAAACTATCGTGAAATAAAACTCATGTGTCACACCATGAAGCTTTAGGAAAGGGTAATTGAACACAGGTTAAGACAGAATGTTACAATATCAGAAAATCAGTTTGGGTTCATGCCGGGGCGATCGGCGATTCATTTGCTTCGTCAACTTATAGAGCGATTTCGAGAGAGGACGAGAAATTTGCATATGGTCTTTATTGATTTAGAAAAAGTTTATGATAAGGTGCCAAGAGAGGTATTATGGTGGACATTGATGAAAAAGGGAGTCCACATCAAATATATTAACATAATCAAGGATATGTACGATGGAGTAGTGGTAAATGTCAGAACTTGTGGAGGCATAACAAGTTATTTTTCTATCACAATTGGATTGCATCAAGGATCTGCATTGAGTCCATTCTTATTTGCCATAGTGATGTATGAGCTTACTAGAGCTATTCAGGATGAGATACCGTGGTGTATGCTATTTGCTGATGATATTGTCCTAGTCGATGAGACGAGAGCTGGGGTAAATGTCAAATTAGAGTTATGGAGGCAAACTCGAATCTCGAGATTTTAGATTAAGTAGGGCCAAAACAAAGTATATGGAGTGTAAATTCAGTAAATAGGGAATCTGAGATTATAGTATTGTGAGACTAGATTGATAAGAAATACCGATGTGGAGTCATTTTAAGTACTTGGGTTCTATTATCCAAAAAAATGGTGAGTTCGATAGTGATGTCAACTATAAGATCCAAGCCAGCTGGTTGAAATGGAGGAGCGTAATAGGAGTTTTATATGATCGTAACATTCTGTTATGACTGAAGGGAAAGTTTTGTCGGACTGCTATTAGGTCAGCTTTGTTATATGGCACAGAATATTGGGTTATAAAGAGACATCATGCTCAGAAGATGAGTGTAGCAAAGATGCGCATGCTTCGTTGGATGTGTGGTAACACGAGGAGAGATAAAGTGAGAAATGAGGATATTCGTACTAAGATATGAAAACACCTAGAGGGGGGGTGAATAGGTGATAGTGCTAATCTAGAAACTAAATGCAGAAGCTAAAAACTATTTTGCAACACACTTAATACAACCAACAAGTGTAGCCGAATTCCCCGTGAAGGGCTCTGGACTAACTCCTCTTGATTCCCCTAGATAAGGATTGAGGTGCTATATGAAGCTCTTGTGGTTAAGTATAAGTGAGGCACACACAATCAAACCAAGCATACAAGAGATAGGCAATATGAAATATGTAAGGCACAACACAAGCAATATAGATGATATGAATGAAATAAAAGATGCTTTGCACAAATAAAAGAGAGAGAGAGTTAGGAGACAATGGATCAAACACTAACAACAAGATATGTTTCGAGGTTCGAGCCCCTAGCTCTATATCCCCGCCTTCACCGAGAAGGATTTCTAATCCACTAAAGGAGTACCGAACTCCTCTCTCAACCTTACAATGCCACCGAGGCAATACAACAACAATCCACCTCTACCGAAGAGGGATAGGCCCGTAACCAAACAACCAAACTCCACCTCTTACTAGAGGGAGCAAACACAACCTCAACCTCTACCAAAGAGGGAGCACCCACAAAGAAAGGGTTTACAACAAGTGATCACAAAAGATCACAAACTCAATCTCTTTTCCCACAAACAAAGTGATCCTAATAGAATAGGGTAGAGGATATAACTCAAGTGGATATCAAGGTGTTTTTGGAAAGCAAATCACAAAGAAAAACTACTTGGGAAATCTCTTGTAGATGATAGAATTGAAAATCCAAAACAATATCCTAAAAACCTAGTTTTCTTTGATTTTCTAAAACCCTTGAAAAACAATAAAAATGAAATCTTTGAAGCTCTAAAACACTTTAAAAACTTATTTTTAAAATCAGAGAATAGGAAAATTTTTGCTCTTCAAAACCTTTTTCAAAATCCCAAAGAAATGGGGTTTATATAGGCCCAAACAAAAAACTAGCCGTTAGGCTGATCTGTCAGCCTGACAGGCTTGCGGTCGACCGGCCGGTCAACCGCCAACGGTCATAAATATGACCGTTGGGGCATCCCGGTCGACCGCCCGGTCGATCGCCCAGATACAGAGAGCAAAGCTCTCTGGTTCGATTGACCGACCGGCCCACTTTGCCAGCAGACGTGCACAGGTCTGTGCATGTCGGTCGACCTCCCGGTCGACCGGTTCCTGGCTCGGTCGACTGACCTAGCCTGTCAGCACAGTTCTGGGTGAGAAACTGGGTCAGAAAAACATGTTAAAATATTTTAATAAATCCCATAAATCTTCTAAAATTCCATAAAAATAATTTTATCATTTTGTATTGAAATACAAACATGTGATAAAAACTTTAAGACACATATCAAACATTTTTAATTATTTTTGTGTCTTATCAATTTTGTCAAAAATCAAAACCTGTATTTTATCAAACTTGGATTTTTCAATAGGAAATCTGATTTTTCCTAAAACTTATTGAAATACAGAAACATGATATTTAAACACTTTTAGGCATGTTGCATATGAACATAAGTCCAATATACAAGAAACAAATATATATCATAGTTTTTGTCTTTAAATCCAAAAATATGTTTTGTTAAAAATACCAAAACATAAAACTACATGAATAGGTATGTCAAACTAAGTTTGTATAAGTCATGTAAGCATGTATGTATATAGAGCACATCTAATATACATAAAAACAAAGTAAACTTGTTTTGATCAATCTATTCATGAAAACTAAATCCAAAACATAAAATGTGTGTGTTGTGCACTTGAGCATATCAACTATTCTTATCTTTACAAATGGATCTAAACACACTAAACTAAAATTAGGATACCTAAGTCTTCTTGACGATCTTCAATCTTCAAGCCGACTCGATCCTAAACGTGATCCACCGAATGCAAAGGTATGATCTTGATGCTCGGGTACTGGAATCACCATGAAAAGCTTCTAAACTCCTTGTTGAAGCTAATCATTAACTAATATCTTGCTAAATGATCTGAAACTTAAACAACACAAGATTATTAGTAAACATAACTACATGAGTTAATCATCATCAAAACTAGAGTGGAAGGCCTCTGGGCGAACAAGATAGGTGTAGGCTCTATAAAAGAGAAGATGAGAGAAACCGCCTACGATGGTTTGGTCATATGTGACGTAGACCTACAGATGCGCCAGTCTGGTAAGTAGAGCATATCAATTTAGGGCAAGTTAAAAGAACGCAGGGAAGACCGAAAAAAAACATAGATGGAGGTAATACGACAAGATATAGAGGCTAAAGGCCTTAGTGAAGGCATATTGCTTGATAGGAATGAGTGGAGAAAGCTCATCCATGTGCCCGATCTGGCGTAAATCTCTTTTGGTTCATGTAGCCTACCCCAAATACTTGGGACAAATGGCTTAGTTGTTGTTGTAAAAAACACAAGATCATTAGTACTATAACTACATGAGTTAATCGTTATCAAAACTAGAGTGATGGGCCTTTGAGCCAATAGTGCTTGCGAGGAATTAATTTTTGCTCACGTGGATGAGACTGCAGCTGATCTGCATGATTTTGTCACATTTTCATTCCCATATTTATCTATCATTTGTTTATAAATAATGCTACTCGGGTATTTTTAGTTTATTTTGCAGACAAAGTTATTAGGAGAAGACTGGACCACAAAAGACTCTTTCGAGACTGTAAAGCGCGTTAAAAGGAGTTGAAGGCGAGATAGGAGGCTTGACACTGCTGGAATCAACGTCTAAAACTGAGATCAAAGAAATTTACGATCAACTCGGAAGAGATCGAGGCCAGTTAGAAAATTACGTAATTTTGCAAAAGTCAGGGGCTTAAACGCAAAATGGATAGAGATGTAAAGTGCAAAATTAATTTAACGATTCTCCTTGTAATTTTGTAACTATTTTAGACTTTTGTGTAAAATAGCAAAACCCTAGCCTATAAATATACATGTAAAGGCTAGGGTTTGGGGAGTTTTTTTTTTCCTAGGGTTTTTTTTTTTAGAATTTTTCTCTCATAATCAAGCCTTGGATTTTGGCCACTTTTTCAAAGTTATTTTCATCTAATGGAGGTCTCTTCTAATTGCAAGCTCAGTTTTAGAGGTAAGAATTTTCTTTACAGCATTTTGTTTTTCTTTTTCTGAAAATTCTCTTCCTTTTATTGCTGATTTAATCTTACAATTAAATTTTAAAAGAAAAAAAGCAAAAAAAAAAAATTAAAGAGAAAAAAAAGGGCTTACAGAGGCGCCTGTTGGCGCCTCTGTGCATCCACAACAGAGGGCGCCATTGGCGCCCTCCATTTGAAAGCAAGGGGCGCCATGCTGGCGCCCCATTTTGAAGAGGCAGGGGGCGGCCCCTGCCGCCCCCCGCATGTAAATATTTTTTTTTAATTAATTCAATTTCATTAGTTTTATTAATTAGGGTTTCAGTTAATTATTTAATTAAAGTTAGATAATTTTAAATTGATTTAATTTGTCTAGTTTATTGTTAATCTTAACATGTGTAGCTAAATTTCCTGCAAGTATTTAGGGGAGATGAACCTAGACTAAATTATCTTGTGATCAACGGTAGATCTCCTTACTAGGGTTGTTGCACACACCAATTGACCTATAACTTTTAGGAGATTATTTCTAGAGTCACTAGCTATTTGACAAGGTATGTATCAATAGTCAATGGTCCATGCTTAGGGTTTTTACTATTTTTTTTCTGCTTTTAATTTATTTAGTCATTATCTTTCCTTTGATGGACCATGTGATGCAGATAATACCCTGTGCTTAGAACTAGTGTTCAGACTTAGTTTGCCTATTAGAAGTAGAGATTTAGGAAGTGACGAACAAACCGATTTGGACATCGAAATTGATCACTTGATGCTAGCTTAGAGGATTCAACCCTAGGTACTTGACTTTACCTTAGATTAATACATAGTTCAGAACAAGATCCATAAATCTTTTGATCCATTCGTGTAGAAGTGTCATAACCATAAGAACCACCTGTCCCTGTGGACCGACCCTCAAGTGCTACATCGAACGACCGTGCACTTGCGGTAATTTAAAACGAGGAGACAGAATCTCCCCATCAAGTTTTTGGCGCCGTTGCCGGGGATCGGTGTCCTCTTTAGTCTTAGCACGTCTACCGAAAAAAAATTAAAAAATTAAAAAATATATTAAAAAAATTAAAAATTAAAAAAAAATTCGGTGCTACCCAAGCATCACATATTCCAACTCTATTCCTACGCTGATACATGTCAGCTTGGGAACGGGACTCAAAAGGACGTCTTGTCAGCATAGATACGAGCGAGATCAAGATGACTGACCCTGTTCCACCAATGGTCCTCATGGACCGATGTTACCCTTCTCGATCATCACACCTGTCATGCATCAGATTGCCAGAAGCCACTGAGAACAACTACGAGTTGAAGCCACAATATATCACTATGCTCCCCAAATTCTACGGACTGGAATCTGAAGATGCATATATGTTCATCAATGAATTTGAGGAGGTGTGTGCAATGATGAAAATTAGGCAGCTGAGTGAAAATGGAGTCAAGTTAAGGTTTATTCCATTTGCACTTCGGGACAATGCTAAAAAGTGGTTGTATAGCCTGACCATCAACTCAATCACAACGTGGGCGGAATTTATCGCAGTCTTTCTAAAGAAATTCTTCCCAATGCATAAGACTGCAAGGATTCGATCTGAGATAAATCAATTCAGACAACGGGACAAAGAACCATTTTGGAGATACTTAGAAAGATTTAAGGACCTTCTAGCTCAATGTCCCCATCATGCCATAGAAAAGTGGCGTCTCTGTCAAATAATCTACGAGGGCGTCGATTATAACTCGAAAACCCTTCTTGAATCCATGAGCCACGGTGACTTCATGAGGATGACAGATGAGGATGCATGGATATTCCTCGAAGAGATGGCAGAGAAAACCATGCAGTGGGAAGGGTTTAATGAGAAGCCACCAACCACAAACTCAACCATCACATCGAGGAGTGGCATACATTCGATCGAAAACTCCATTGCAGCTGAAGCAAAGATGGCTGCACTGATGAGAAGGATTGAAGTGTTGGAAAGCAAGGGGACTCCTCCTCAGCAGTTCGATCAAGTGAATCAGACCTCTGTATCAAGTTGCTCTAACTGTCAATCTCCAACTCATGTCATGGAAGATTGCCCATTCCTTCCAAACCCACTAATGAATAGTCAGGGACAACAGTTAAACGCCACTTATCAGCAACAAAGGAATGATCCATATGCACCAACATACAATCCAGGGTGGAAGAATCACCCTAACCTTTCATGGAATCAAGGAGGAGGAAATCAAGGAGGGGCAACAAGCATCTCTCAACCAAGCGGTTCACAGTACACGAGGCCAAACACATTCCAGTATCAACAACAACAACCGGCCTTTGTGGCACCACAATCCACTCCAACATATGCAAATCCATCAATGCCGCCACCAGGATTTGGGAGTGATCAGAAGTTGAACACCATGGAGAAGAACTTCAACTCATTTATGCAATCGACGAATCAGATGTTGCAGTCCAATCAACAGATGTTGCAGTCTAATCAACAAGCCATACAACAACTCACGTTGCAAATGAGTAAGATGTCATCTCAAATGAGTGAAAGGGAAAGAGGGACCTTTCCCAGCCAACCTGAGATTAATCCCAGAGATACAAGAGCAAGTTCGTCCAGTCATGCTCAAATCAATGCAATTCATACCTTGCGATCTGGAAAGAAAGTTGGCAATCAGGTGGTGATGCCTGACCAAACTAATTCCCTCTCCCCATGGCTAATCCATCATCTTCTGGCGCAGATCAGTCTGAAGATAAAGAAACTGAGCAAATCACTGAGCCTCCTTATGATCCACCAGCTCCATTTCCTAACCGATTAAAACCGAAGAAAACACACGGCGCAGATGGAGAAGATTCTAGAAATCTTCAAGCAAGTGAAAGTGAATGTTCCTCTTCTTGACGCTATTGAACAAGTCCCATCTTATGCTAAATTTTTGAAGGACTTGTGCACTAAGAAGAGAGCACATCAAACGCCGAAGAAGGTCTTTCTAGCAGCAAATATCAGTGGAATAATCCAGAGTAGCGTTCCAGTGAAATATAAGGACCCTGGATGTCCAACTATTTCCTGTACAATTGGAACAACTGTTATTGACAAGGCGCTGTTAGACTTAGGGGCAAGTGTAAATTTGCTTCCATACTCAGTTTACAAGCAGTTAGGAGTGGGTGAGTTGAAGCCCACAAAAGTCACTCTCCAACTAGCTGACAGGTCAGTTAAAGTTCCATTAGGAGAGATTGCAGATGTGCTAATTAAGGTTGGTGAATTTATCTTTCCTGTTGATTTTGTCGTCCTTGAAACTGCACCTGTAGAGAACCCAAGAGGGCAAATTCCTGTGATTTTGGGTAGACCCTTCCTAGCAACTTCGAATGCTTTGATCAACTGTCGTAGCGGTTTAATGAAACTCACATTTGGAAATATGACAGTTGATCTGAATATCTTCAACCTTGAGGGCAAAAAAGTGAGCCATCAACTGAATTCTTTGAAGTAAATATGATTCAAAGTCGATCAAATGAATTCGAGGATGATCATATGGATTCAGAATTTGGGTGTACTAACCAAAGTTTGACGAGCTATGTGAGGAAGAGATCAGGATGTTTGAAGAAATAAATCAACAGGTTAATCATGTGTCATCCCTGATTCAAGAAATGGCGAACGATCATATTGACAACGAGTCAATAAATTATGGTTGTAAATACTGCGAACAAAGCTTTGAAAAGATCTTTGAGGATGAGCTTTTACTCCTGGATGAATTGGATGGACACACATTCCCCATAGGATTCTTTGATAAATGTTTTGAAGAGATATTTGACGATGAACTCAAATTCTTAGCTATTGATCAAGCTTGCTCACATAAAAGTGAAGATAATAAGATTAGGCTAGGAGTTAATGTTGCGGGAGTGAGTCCTCTTTCTAACTTGCTGAAAAGAAGAAAGCAGAAGAGGAAGAGGATAAAGAAAAAGAATATGATGATCAAGTTTAAAGGAGGTTGTGCTAAAATGATGAAGGGTTCTAATAATCACGTCAACTCATTAAAAAGAACCCACCTCGAAAGTGGAAAGCGATCAAGGGGGAGGAACCGTCATAGCTTAAGGCAGGTGTGAGGGAAGATGTAACTTTATACATTTGTATACTAATTTTAATTTTATTATTTATTTATTTTTCTTTTTTCTTTTTTCTTCTTTTGAGTCTGTGAGTCTGTATATTTCTCTTTTAGTCAATTGAGTCAATATAGTTTTGGTGTCTAAAGAGTTGTTTTATGTATCTTTTTCTCTAACCTTTGTGCCGAGTTTATTACAAGTGATACAGATAAGCAAGGAGGCATCGACCACACACATGGAGAATTTTCATGGATTCGACTACTTGATTTCCTAGTGCACTGTGAGTATTTCTAATTCTAGCATACTGTTTTTATTTGTATATCTTTTGTATGCTTGGAATGTATGATCATCATGATTGTGTGCACGTTTTGGATGTGTAAATTACATGCCCTATTCATTCTATCTCTGTATTCAAGTATGCATGAGGACATGGCACAGTTTAGGTGTGGGGGGGAGATTCATATTTCTTTTGTTTAGGAGTCTTTTTGGTTTTGTTTTAGTTTTAGGGTTTTCACTTTATTTCTCTTTTCTTTCTTTATTGAGAGTCTAAAAAAAAAATTGTGAAAAATTTGAAAATTTTCTACAAATGAGTAGCTAGTATGTGAGTGATTTAGTATCCATGAGTGGATTTTAAGGGTAAGATCAAGACGAAAGAATTATAAAATCTTAAAATAAAGATTAGAATCTAAAACGGACATACCATCTAAACTTAGTCTAAGTGATTATGTACCCAACAGCACTTACACTATTAGTTCATAGGCTTGGGATATTGATTGCAACTATTAAAAAAAGAAAAAAAAGAAAAAAAAAAGGAGAGAAAAATCTATAATAAAATAAATATTAATAAGTCTTGTCTTGCGGCCTCAGTTGCTTGAGTAATTAAGTCCGTAGGAGTGTTTTTACACTTATTGCCCTAAGACTATCTGGTTTGGGAGCATTGGCCCAAAGCTCGCTACATGAGTAGCTGAGAAAGCCTAATAGGACAAGATACTATAAAAATAATATAATAATTTTGATTATCAATTTGCTAGGTATCTTGGCCTCAGGAAGCCTTGGTATCTACGCGAAAGATAGTTAAAAAAAATTAAAAAAAAAAAAAAAAAAAGAAAAAAAAGGAAAAAAGAAAAAAAAAAGTATGAGAGTTGTAATTAAATATTCCCAAGCTTAAGAACTATATCACGATCACGGGGTACATAGGATCTGAAACTTAGGATAGGTGGTGTAAAGTTTTGGATTTGAGACTTTATGTTATAGCCGATATGATTTCTTGAATTGAGGTTTTACTTGAAAATGAAACTCATAGAAATTGATGATCTTGCTAGCTAGTTAACTAAAAAATAAGAAGATTTCTTTTTCTTTTCTTAATTTTCGGTTATCCTTATTTTACTTTTATTTATTTCTTAATCTCTAAAAACTTTCTTGGATTTTGTGGGTGTAATCCGGTGAAAACCCTCACGAGATAAAACTCGTCCTCTAGGGGTAACCTAGGGGTTAAACGGCTTGTTGCACGTGCTAAGTGTAACCGTGATTCCTACGAAAGTGAGTTAGTGTTTTCTTTTTCTTTTTATTAGTTTTGCTCGAGGACTAGCAAAAGATAGGTATGGGGGTATTTGATCTGCATGATTTTGTCACATTTTCATTCCCATATTTATCTATCATTTGTTTATAAATAATGCTACTCGGGTATTTTTAGTCTATTTTGCAGACAAAGTTATTAGGAGAAGACTGGACCACAAAAGACTCTTTCGAGACTGTAAAGCGCGTTAAAAGGAGTTGAAGGCGAGATAGGAGGCTTGACACTGCTGGAATCAACGTCTAAAACTGAGATCAAAGAAATTTACGATCAACTCGGAAGAGATCGAGGCCAGTTGGGAAATTACGTAATTTTGCAAAAGTCAGGGGCTTAAACGCAAAATGGATAGAGATGTAAAGTGCAAAATTAATTTAACGATTCTCCTTGTAATTTTGTAACTATTTTAGACTTTTGTGTAAAATAGCAAAACCCTAACCTATAAATATACATGTAAAGGCTAGGGTTTGGGGAGTTTTTTTTTTCCTAGGGTTTTTATTTTTTAGAATTTTTCTCTCATAATCAAGCTTTGGATTTTGGCCACTTTTTCAAAGTTATTTTCATGTAATGGAGGTCTCTTCTAATTGCAAGCTCAGTTTTAGAGGTAAGAATTTTATTTACAGCATTTTGTTTTTCTTTTTCTGAAATTTCTCTTCCTTTTATTGCTGATTTAATCTTACAATTAAATTTTAAAAGAAAAAAAGCAAAAAAAAAATTAAAGAGAAAAAAAGGGCTTACAGAGGCGCCTGTTGGCGCCTCTGTGCATCCACAACAGAGGGCGCCATTGGCGCCCTCCATTTGAAAGCAAGGGGCGCCATGCTGGCGCCCCATTTTGAAGAGGCAGGGGGCGGCCCCTGCCGCCCCCCGCATGTAAATATTTTTTTTAATTAATTCAATTTCATTAGTTTTATTAATTAGGGTTTCAGTTAATTATTTAATTAAAGTTAGATAATTTTAAATTGATTTAATTTGTCTAGTTTATTGTTAATCTTAACATGTGTAGCTAAATTTCCTGCAAGTATTTAGGGGAGATGAACCTAGACTAGATTATCTTGTGATCAACGGTAGATCTCCTTACTAGGGTTGTTGCACACACCAATTGACCTATAACTTTTAGGAGATTATTTCTAGAGTCACTAGCTATTTGACAAGGTATGTATCAATAGTCAATGGTCCATGCTTAGGGTTTTTACTGTTTTTTTTTTTTGCTTTTAATTTATTTAGTCATTATCTTTTCCTTTGATGGACCATGTGATGCAGATAATACCATGTGCTTAGAACTAGTGTTCAGACTTAGTTTGCCTATTAGAAGTAGAGATTTAGGAAGTGACGAACAAACCGATTTGGACATCGAAATTGATCACTTGATGCTAGCTTAGAGGATTCAACCCTAGGTACTTGACTTTACCTTAGATTAATACATAGTTCAGAACAAG
Source organism: Agave tequilana (assembly GCA_038442645.1). Classification (NCBI taxonomy): domain Eukaryota; kingdom Viridiplantae; phylum Streptophyta; class Magnoliopsida; order Asparagales; family Asparagaceae; genus Agave; species Agave tequilana. The sequence goes on along the minus strand of JAVJIF010034013.1, from coordinate 49,136 downwards.
ATCCATAAATCTTTTGATCCATTCGTGTAGAAGTGTCATAACCATAAGAACCACCTGTCCCTGTGGACCGACCCTCAAGTGTTACATCGAACGACCGTGCACTTGCGGTAATTTAAAACGAGGAGACAGAATCTCCCCATCAGTAGCGAATCAAATTATGACGTTGAGTTTTTTTTCTAATTATGAAGTAGAATAAGTGGTTGTAGCAAAATATTCCAATAGAAAATGAAATACGAATTATCAATAGAATAGATGATGTTCGCATTCTTCTAAACGCAACCATTAAATAAAACATGCACTTATTAGTTTCAAGTTTTCTTTAATGAATGTTAATAATCTCTCTCTCCCCTGATTTATATCTTTCTCACTCTTTAATCATTCTTGATTCATGAGAGGTGGAGGAGTGCACCTATCAAAGTAAAAAGGAGTGAACCTATCGAAAGGAGAAGGAAAAATAAGGAAAGATTAAAAAAAAAGCTTATTTTCTTAATACCTCTTCAACTTTTACGTTTTATCAAAATATCCCTCATCTTCTGAAATCTCACTATACCCCTTGAAATATCTGGTTCTCATTTTAATCCAAAATGTCATTAACAGCATGAGTAAAGTTACATTACTTTTATTTCAACTCCCCCAACCAACCCACCCAGTTTAGCTTTTCCCCTAAATCGAAGTTGACCAAAATTGGTCGGAATCGGTTGCCGGTGGCGATCGTGGAAGGCGGTCATTGAGGACTTGTGTGGTGGAAATCGCAGTCAACCTTCAAAGAGAAGAGGTAACTCGTGAGACTTATTGTGAGTTGTTTGGGGTTTTTAACACAATGAGAGGAGAGATTTAGGGTATATAACATTTGTTCTGTTTGTTCTTGCAAGAAGTGAAGGAGAATGAACTAGAGGGGGACTACTCAAAGTGAAGGAGTCGGAAGCTATATAGGCCATTTTTTGTCCTTCATCACTGTCTTTAGTGTTTTTTTTTTAAAATTTTCTCTTTTTTCATTTTGAAATTTTTTGTGGGTACATATAGAAAAGGGGGATCCTTTCTATTCTGTGGATTGTGTTGCATAGAGCATGTGATCTTTCACTGAAGTTGCAAATTTTTTTAGTATGACAGTATACTTTAATGAATAATTAGTAAGTTAATTTAATAATTAGTTTATTATTAGTTAATTAATTAATCTTAATTAGAAAATTCAGTCAATTGAGGTGGAGGCAAAGATGCATGAGATTTGTTAACTTATTGTCTCCAATGTGGGGTTTGAGTGACAAAAAGATGTGTAATAAACTTTGTTTAATCATAAATATTAGAATAAGATGTGTAATTTTGTGTAATTTGCAATATCTTAAGCATTTTCCTTGAATTTTGTTGAAAACTAGACTTGAGTATATGTCTTTTTTTGCTTTTGATTAAGAGTTCTTTATATGTATGCATGTTATATAATAGGTTCCAAGATGTTTATTGAAATGCATTATGATGATATTTTTAAGATAGTAAGGAGGAAGAAAAAGTATGCGGGTGGTAAAGTCCATATAATAAATAAAAGATTTTGACACAGATGAGTGGTCTTGAATTGAAATATGATACCATCTTAAGCAGCTGGGTATTGTAGAAGACTTTATAGTTTATCATAACCTACCAGAAAGAGATTTGGACAGTGATTTGGTAGTCACATAGACTGTGATATCGCTGCACTTGAGAGCATGAAGTATCTTGAGCTGCATCAAAAAATTGTATAATACATTAAACACTTGGAAGTTGGGACATGGATCAAGGAACTTGTACTAGACTATTACAAAGGTGAAACTTCAAGAGACAGAAAGAGCATTCTCTCTTTCAAGAGCTGTGAGCAACACACTATTACTTAGCATCAAATATTGCATATAGAATATAATATGGAGCAGGTGGCATCAGATGAAATGGTGATGGAAAATGAGACAGTAGAAGATGACCGTGGGCCAACAAAAGAAAACAAGGAGTTTCAGTAGCCTTCCAAAGAAGTTGACACAAATGAGTCTAGTGAGGAAAGAGATTCAGATTATGATAATCAATTTGATGATTTGCCTGACACTAAAGATGTTATATTTGGTAGGAAAGGGATGGAAATTTTATTTTTGGAGAAAATGATATTGACTACATACCTGATGATTTTGACAGTGATTCTGAAGATAATGAATGTGAAGTGGCTTTGACTGTGAATGGGAGTGATGCATATGGATCAAAGAGTGCTTGTGATACTTAAGGAACAACAACTAATACAGAGGTTCAAGTGGTAACAACATCTAATGCATAGAATCAAGGGGTAGCAGCATGTAATGCAGAGGATCAAAGGGCATACAGCTAATGCAGAGGATCAAGGGGCAACTAGTGAAGAAGAATGGATAAGGAGCAACCAGTGAAGAAGAACGAGATGGAAGGGATAATAGAATTATTTTTAGAAATAGTCTTGACGGGAGACCCAGAAATAAGGAGTGGGTGATTGGTGGGGATGAATGTAATGTAAAAGATGTTGAGTTATACTACTCCAACAGTCATTCACTTCACACTCTTGTCAATTCTAAAGATGAGCAAGAGGTTACTAGCCTTCCAAAGTATCCCACTTTCAATGTGGGCTTATATCTTAGAGACCCTAAGACTGAAGTTGGAATGGAATTTGAGGACCCAACACAATTTAGAGCCTTTATTAGATATTGTAGATATGAGAATGGATATGACTTCAAATTTTCTAAAAATGAAAGTGACAGAATGCTAACTGTCTACAAAGTGGATGGTTGTCCTTTCAGAGCCTTTGTATCATGGAATAGAGATAAAACCAAATACATGAAGAGTCTTCAGAGAGAACATAATTGTGGCAGAGCTTCACACAACAAGCAGGTTAGGTCAGCATGGATAACAAAGAAGTATCTTGAATTTTTTAGAGATGATCCTAATTTCAAAGTTAAAGTACTTAAAGCTATGATATGGAGGTATTTGAAGGTGTGTGAAATAGATGACCCTATATAGAGTTAGAAGCAAAGCTTTGGATGAAAAATGATGGAAAACATCTTGTACAGTTTGAGGGATTATGCTACACGGGTGATGAATAGAAATCCGAGAAGTATGTCAATTGTAGCTGTAGATCCAATTCCTGGTGTTGATAATGCAATACTTTTTAAGTTCATTCTCATCTCATTCCCGGCCAAGGTAAATGTATTGCTCAAAGGTTGTAGATCAATAATAGGTATGGATGGGTGCCACCTCAAGACTACTACTGGAGGGATCCTTCTAAGTGTTATTTCAAGATACTGTAATAAGCAGATGTTTTCAGTGGCATATGCTGTAGTGAGAATTGAAAACACACAGTCTTGATCATGGTTCATTAAATTACTCTTAGAATCTATTGGAATTGAGATTGTAGCAGGATGGACATTTATAATTGATAGACAAAAGGTATTACTTCATTGTTTACTCAATTTCAATCATTTTTAATTTTAAGTGGACATTTCTAATTAACCATTGTATGCTTGTGTTGCAAGGGCTACAAGAGAGTTTAAAAATTATAGTACCCGATGCAGAAGTCATATTCTGTGTCAGACACATGTATGAAAATTTTAGAGATAAGTGGAGAGGCTTGAAGTTGAAGAATCTCTTGTGAAAAGCTGATGCTTCTTATAAGAAAGAAGAATGTCTCAAGAGTTTAGAGGAACTGAAAAAAGAGTACCCAGATGGTCATATTTACTTAACTGGATCTGATTTGGAGATGTGGACAAGGTCTCATATCAATCCAAACTCAAAGTGTGGCTTGTTGTGTCACAATATCCGTGAAGCTTTTAACAAGTACATCTTGAAGCTAGGCACAAGCCTATAATCACAATGCTCGAGATGATTAGAAGGATGTTGATGTCAGGTTCCAAACAAAGAGAGAACTCCTACAGAAGCATGTAGCCATGCATGCTTATAGGAGGCAAATTTTGCTATGCCCATAGATCCAAAAAAAGCTTAAGGAACAAATAGAGAACTCAAGAGACTGCACTGTTTTTTTTTACTGGTGATGATAATTTTGAAATGCAAGAGAAAGAAAAAAAAACTTTGTTCTCAATTTGGAGAAGAGAGTATGTGACTGTAATGAGTGGAACCTGACTGGTATCTCTTGTAGACATGTTGTTGCTTGCAGCAGAGAGATGAGGAGGGATATAAAGTCTTACATGAGTTTTATCATCTAAACAAGTATAAAGTGACATATGGGGGTATTACTTCCAATACTAGACTCCTCAACATGGGAGAAAATCACATTTCTATCTATTCACCATATGACTAGAGAGGTGTAGGCAGATCTAAGAAGAAGAGGAAGAAAGGACCTGATGAGCCCAAGAACAAAAATTGTATTAGTAAGGCATGCACACTTATAAAGTGTTCAAATTGTCAAAATTGAATACAATGCAAGAAGATGTAAGAATCCACATATTCTCAAACATGTGAAGGTCGCAAGTGAAAATAAAAGAGGAACACCAAAAAATAAACAGAAGGCAAGTCATGCACATGAAGATCAAGGGAGAACATCTGCAAATATATTAAATGAGATAAGCCAAAATGCTAGAACAACAACTAATCCAAGTTCTAGAGGAGGCAGAGGCAGAGGAAATACAAGAGGGAGAGGAAGTTCAATAGATGAGGCCAACTCAAGAAGAAGAGAAAGCTCCAACGGCAAGAACTTGGGACCAAGATTTAATGTCACAAGTAGAGGAGAAACTTACCTTGGAAGTGTAATTTCTAATGGAGAAAATCATGGAATTACAACTGGGAGGGAAAATGAAGGTTTTTACATTGACACTGGTAACATACATCATCATTTCACATGATGAGTTAAACTTTTTATTCGATTTCTTATTATTGCAAAATTCTATTCTTTTAGGATGCTGGATCAATTGGGGATAATCAAAGAAATGAGGAGTTTACAATAGCTGCTACAATTATGAACCAGATAATCATTATTTTTCTGCACATTTGATAATCTGAACATTTTCACATTTGACAACCACTATTTTATTATAATTTAGGTTAGTGAATTAGTGGGTGGTAATCAAAGAATGAAAAGCTCACTCAAGAAGATGTCACAACAGTGTAGCTTCTAGGCACAAAAATATAGCCTCAAGTGGGGGTGTCTCATGGTGGCATTGCATAAGATGTTGGAGCACATGTTAATCAACCATGCCAAGTAATAATTGTTGGCCCAAAGGCCTTCCACTCTAGTTTTGATGATGATTAACTCATATAGTTATGTTCACTAATAATCTTGTGTTGTTTAAGTTTCAGATCATTAACCAAGATATTAGTTGGTGATTTGCTTCAACAAGGTGTTTAGAAGCTTTTCATGATGATTCCAGGGCCAAAGCGTCAAGATCACACATTGCCTAGCCCATGGATGGAGTTTGGAGCAAGTCAACTTGAAGATGAAGATCATCAAGAAGACTTAGGTATCCATAGTTTAGATAGTGTGTTTTAGATCCATTTGTAAAGTTTAGTATAGTTGATATGCTCAAGTGCACAACACACAAAAAGTTTTATGTTTTGGATTTTAGTTTTCATGAATAGTAGATCAAAACAAGTTTAAATAGTTTTTATGTATATTAGATATGTTCTAGATATACATACATGGTTTTAACTTCCTACACAAGCTTATTTTGATGTCCCTATTCATGTGTTGAAAAATCAAGTTTGATAAAAATACAAGTTTTGTTTTTGATAAAATTTGTAAGACTCAAAAATGAATTGATATGATTAATATATGTCTTGAAATTTTTATCACAAGTTTGTGTTTCCATATAAAATGATAAAACTATTTTTGGTGATTTTTAGAAGTGTTAAAAGATTTTTAGAAAAATATTTTACATTGTTTTTCTAACCCAGATTTCTGTTCCAGGCTTCAATCAGTCGACTAGTCAACCTGACCTAGTTGACTTGGGTGAAGTCGGTCGACCGGCCCGGTCGACCGACGTGCACAAATCTGTGCACGTTTGGAGGCACTGGGACGGTCGACCGCTCGGGTCGACCGGGGCACTTACAGTGCTCTCTGTTTGTTTCGGTCGACCGGGCCGGTCGACCGCAGTTGCCCAACGGTCATATTTCTGACCGTTGGCGGTCGACCGGACCGGTCGACTGTTACCTGTCAGAGCTACCAGCTCAGCTCTAACGGCTAGTTTTCTGATGGGCATACAAAAATCCCATCTCTTTGGGTTTTTGGCCAAGTTTTTCAGAGCAAATTTTTCCTGACTTCTTCAGTATTTTAAAAGAGTTTTCAAAAGAGTTTTAAGTGCCAAAAGATCAATCTTAATTGCTTTTAAGTGTTTTGTTATTTTTAAAGAAAACAAGTTTTTGGGAATTGATTTCTTGTTCTTTATCTCCATATCATTTTGGTATTTTCCCAAGAGATTTTCTTTGATCAAAACACTTGTGTTTTTCACACTTAAGCTATATCTTCTATCCTATTCTATTAGGATCTTGTATTTGTGGAAAAAGGAAAGAGGTTTGTGGTTGAGATATACCACTTGTTGTAAACCCTTGATTTCTTGGTTGCTCCCTCTTTGGTGGAGGTTGAGATTGTTGTATTGGGTTGGAGTTTGCTCCCTCTTTGGTAGAGGTTGAGGCTTGTGGTTTGCTCCCTCTTGTGAGAGGTGGAGTTTGGTTGTAAACCCTCTTCGGTAGAGGTGTTGGTTGTTGTGGTTGTTTGGCTAAGGGCCTACCCCTCTTGTGTGAGGAGGTGTTTGTTTGAGAGAGGAGTTAGGTACTCCATTGTTGTACAAATCCTTCTCGGTGAAGGTTCCCTCGGTGGGAGTCCTCGGTGGACGGTGTAGGCTGTCTAAAAATCACCAAGACAAGCCACCAAAACACAGAGATCCAAGATCCAGGCGCAAGGCTAAATGTGACAATCAAGACGCGAGAGATAGCCCGCGTCTCAGCATCAAGGCGCGTTAGCTCAACGCCCGCGTCTCAGCATCAAGGCGCGTCAGCCCGAAGCCCGCGTCTTAGCATCAAGGCGCGTCGGTCCGAAGCCCGCGTCTCAGCATCAAGACGCGTCGGCTCGACACCCACGTCTCGGTTGCAACTACCCCGATTATGGCGCCATCCGCCGCCCATGTAGCGGGGAAGTTGGCCCTCATCGTGGAGCACTTTAGGGGGCACGATCACCCCCTAAAAACCCTATAAATAGTCCCGTCACTATTGAAGACGAGGTCGACAATTATCGGAGGAAAGGCAGACAACAGCAAAAAAAGAGAGATCATCGACAGAGAGAGAGAAAACCCTTCAGCGAGCTTACTGAGTACTAGCCGCTCTTCGCCTACCTCCTCTTCTAGAGTTTTGGTAGACGGAGCTGAGTTACTCCCTCTACCGACCGAAGAGAAGATCCCCGACGGTCCGAACAGTCATCCGGTCAACGGAGAACAAGATTCACTCTCCACCGCCACACGAAGAACCCAGCACTAAACAAAGGGGGAATTCAAGATTCAATATTCCCCCTCCCTTGTAACCGGAAGATTAAGCCGGCTGTAATCTTTTCCATCTGATTCCAGGAAACGTTACGCCAGCCAACCCCTCTCCGTGTCAAACAAGAGATGGCGACTCCGCTGGGGACTACTTTCGTCACTGACGAACAGATCGTGGCGCAGGATGATGTTCTCCGTAAGGGGAAGATGGTCGAAACACTCGTTGTCGAGTTCGACCAGGCGAAGTATGAAGAGTTCCTCTCTTCTGGCTCCAAGAGCCCAAAGACCCGCGTCTGCCGCAGGGTCTCAACTGAGAAGCTACCCGAAGCCCAATCTGAGGCTCTGCCGGGTGCCGATGCCCACTGTGCCAAGACAAGTTCACGCGCCAATGCCTCCCAGAAGGCCCGCGTGACCTCCGGCACTGCTGTTGCGATCAACCGCGTCGCGCAGAACACACGCGCCAACGCCTCCCAGAAGGCCCGCGTGGTCCCAGGCACCACTGTTGCTGCGATCAACTGCGTCGCGCAGAATACCCGCGTCAACGTCTCTTAGGAGACCCGCGTGGTGAACACTCTTGGTTCTATAAACCAGGATGTTGTTGGTTTCTCTCCACCTCCTCGACGCAACCGGAATGCTGAGCGTCGACAGAGGAGACGCGCGCGTCAACTCCAAGCCGGAACCGTTGGTTGTCTGACTGGGGGTGGACGCGGCGTACAATCTGATGCCTTGCCCGCACCTCGTCCAGTGCGTGAGATCCGCGTTTGGCGACCCAAACGCGAGACCCCTCAAGTTGAGTCCTCTGAGGACCAACTCATCAAACGCCAGGGTGAAACCTCCGCGTCTTTTCAAACGCAGGAAGTACGCACTCATGGGCGTGGGGCCCAGCAGCCCACTCTCTCTCAAGCAACTCTGCCTAAACGCATCAGGCAGCAACGCGAGACTCGCGTGCGCGTCATACAGCCGCGTCATGAGAGCCGCGTCCCTGAAGTCTGCGTCCAGGCTGAACAGCACATGACTGTCTCCCGTCTTCGACGTCGCGAGACCAGTCTCTTTAATCCCCCTCCACGGATTTGAGGGATTATTTGACAAGGAAAAGAAGTGCCAATCAAGCCACTTCGTCATGCTGCTGTCAACAACTCATCCATATGCTCTCTGGATGCCATTATGGATCAGGCGTGCACCAGCAGTCCTTAATCAGACAGCTGACCCTGATTCCCCCGTCAGCCAAAAGAAGACGCTCCCACAGGAGGAGAACCTTCTCAGATGTTGAATACCCGGAGCTTACTGCAAACATGACTAGCAGAAGTAAGGGAAAACAACCAATGGTCAACTCAGAGGAATCTGACTCTGAGCCGGAAGGGGTGTATCAACATACTCGCACCCGGACAGGGGCCATTCCCCCAATTGACTATAATGCCTTAGCCCGCGGCATTAGAATGGGTGATTCTCACTTCGCTATAGTGGAGTCGCAGGCTTCAAACTCTTCCGTCGAGAAGGAGGCTTCCGCCTACATGGCAGACACTCCTGAGGAGACGGCCAGGCGTTTAGAACAGACGCAGAAGCACCAGATGGATATAATCGCCTCTCAACAGAGATCCATTGACTCCCTTAAGCATATGCTTGAGAAATTGCTTGAAGAAAGAGCGAGATCTCCTCCTAGACGGCCGAAGGGGAAAGGGAGAAAGGGAGGAAGCCCACCCTCCGAACCTTCCGACGAGACACGACGATCTACCTCGGATGTGTCCAAGCCCTCGTCGCAGGCAAGAAGCGACCAAGACCAGGAGAAGGCTCATGCTAAGAGGATGAGTCAATTGGAACGACGCCTCGAGGCCCTTGCCAGTCGCAAAGACCTCCAAGAAGTTGGAGTGGTCCGGCCCTATCCAGCTGAGTGGGATCTAGTCCCGTACCCTCATAAATTCAAGGCTCCAACCCTCCAAGCCTTCGATGGGAAGGGGTCACCCAACCAGCACATCTACTACTTCAAATCCCAGACCGGGAATGTAGTAGATAACGACGCTATACTGGCGCGACTGTTCATCGGCACCCTGAAAGGGTTGGCCTTTGAATGGTTTATGAAGCTCCCAGAAGGTTCTATCAAGAACTGGGGCGATTTGGAGAAGCTCTTCTTAACACGCTTCTTCGAGGATGACTCCAAAGTCACAATGCCCACCCTTTTAGCTACCAAACAGCGGAGAGGGGAGTCCGTCAAATCTTTCGTGGAAAGATTTCGGAACACGGCACTCCGGTGCCCAAGCGGTATGACCCAGGCCACCCTGGTGGAAACATGCCGCCACAATCTCCAAACCTCACTCCTTGCTCAAATAGGAGTTGCTGAAAGCCGCACCTGGAAGCAGTTAGTCCAACAGGGTGAACAGGCTGAGGAGATTGTTGCCCGTGTCAAGGCAGAGGAAGGCAAGCTGCGGCCGGAAAGGTCGACAAGGCGTGCACCGGCACCAGACACCTCCCTCCAGACGAAGCGGAAGGATAATTTGGCGACGGAGACCAAATCTCCCACCAAACCTCAAACAGGCAGGGCAAGTGGCTCTTCAAGCCAGCCACGCCCCAACAAGCAGTATTCCTTCAAGGAGGAACACGTCGATTCGCTCTTCAAGCTACTCAACAAGAGCAATCGGCTGAAACTCCCTGAAATTAGGCGCCCAGAGGAAGTCGGCAAGACCGACAATCCCAACTACTGCATGTACCACAGGATGTTGGGACATCCTACCAAAAGTTGCTACGTCTTCAAGGACATTCTTCAGGCTCTGATTGACGCGGAGGTGTTAAAACTCCGACCAGAGCAGAAGAAAGTGACGGCCAATGTGACGTCGGTTCTCCAGTTTGGGAGACAACCTCCAACGCCTGCGGGGGTAACTCCTATTCTAAGGGGAGAATTAAGAGTGGTCAACACGGACCCTCACCAGCAACAGGAGAAGGGCTTGGTAGCCGTCCCTACACCTCAGGGGGAAACCATGTGGGTCCACCCTGACCTCGTCGATGAACAACAATGGACTACTGTAACCAATAGGAAGTCCAAAGGCAAGGCAAAAGCTTCGTCCTACCATGTGGTATGTGCTTCCTCCCGAGAAGCAGAGGATGATGTTCCCTCGCTGACTGATTCAGAAGAGGAAACAATAGTCCTGGCCGCAGAGCCCAGCCAACCGATGGCGGGGACCCGTTCAGGACAGGCATACTTGAAGCAGTACGGCGAGACGGCAGCGGCTTCTCCGCAACCAGCCGTAGAATCAGCCAAGCCCTCCACGAAGCCACCTGTGGTGAAGCAGAAGGAGACTCGATTCTCTCGAGCCCTTCCAAAAGGTGCAGCGGAAGGATCCTCGACACCTACCACTTCGATGTCTTGGCTCAACTAGCCAACATCCCGGCACGCATCACCTTGTATGAACTCCTGAGGCTATCAAAGTCAACCAGAGAGGCTCTGCAAGAAGCTCTGGCGAATGCTGAGGCCTTCGTGACCCAGGTGTCGAAGGAGGAAGATGTAGAGGATTGCCTCCACACTTCCCAGAATGCCCCCTGCATCACCTTCACGGCAGATGATATGCAGGTGAAAGGGAAACATGATCGACCCCTGTACTTCACAGGTTACATCGGATCATCTGAGGTGAACCGCATTCAGGTAGATCCAGGGTCCGCATTGAGCATTATGCCCCGCCGAGTCATGCAACACCTCGGCATCCCTACTCACCGTCTGAGCCCTACACAGACGACCATCTACGGGTTCAATGCCAACGGCACCCGTCCGATGGGGAAGATCAAGCTCAAGTGCCAGATTGGGAGCCTCAAGTCGGAGGTGACATGCTACGTCATCGATGCCGACACTTCCTACAACCTGCTGCTGGGACGACCATGGATCCACCGCAACTCCATCGTTCCCTCCACTCTTCACCAAGTCATGAAATATATTGACGCGAGTGGGAAGGTGCAAACGTTGGTTGCCGAAAGGTATCCGTTCAAGGGGGTCGAGAATTATTTCACGGATTCCCTCTTATATCAGGATCCGGTGGATGAAACCCCGCAACTGGAGGCGCCAGACTCTGGTAATGAGGCTGACACTGAGCCCGAGTAAGAAAAGTGCCTTTGGGAGTTAGAACCACTTGTAAAGAGCACTAATAAGCTCGATGTTGATAATACCACCGACGATGCAGGCGGTTGGTATATTAATGAGAATCTAGACTTTGAATATTTTTCTGCGTGTGCATCCGATTCAATACCGTCGGATACTACTACCGACGTAGACGATGACATCTGGTCGGCAATGGATGCTTTGACATCATGGCATGTACCCGTAAAATATCTTTCGGGACATACCAGGATAATGGCGATGCGCAGGAATCTATATTCTTGGTTCCGGCAAGACGAAAAGGCCAAAGACCAATACTTTTCGGGCGAATCTCGTCTGAACCGATGCCCCGCGAAGAATCGGAAAGCGAGGAGGAATCCCCTCAGCTCGACCATTATGAACCGAAAGCGCTCAGAATGATGAAGCAAATGGGGTACGATCTAACCAACAAGCCCGGATTAAACTTCGGTAAAGGAAGGAGAACGCTGCTCCGGTCCTTTGTGCCAAAAGGGAAAGCACCTGATTATTATCATCAGACGCGCCGGGGGTTGGGCTATGTATCAACTCCAGTCCCATCAGCCTCTGATTCTCGAGAGTCATCAGGTCGCGATTGCTCTTCAGACACGTCATCGTGGGAGTCAGATGTCAGTGTCGGCAACATCTTCAAAGGGCTTTCAGTAAACATGGTTTCAACAGGCCATCTGGAAGGTGAAGATGAAGAAATGATCCAAGCTGATACAGATCCGTGGATCAAACATTTAAACGCTCTTTGGGATATCCGCTTTGAACAGCGTGAGCCACCCACAGATGACAAGGTTGTCCAGATCAACCTAGGAGATGAGGCCAACCCCAAGCCCATTTTCATAAGTGACGGCTTGTCACCTCCAGAGAAGAAGGATCTAATATCTCTTGTGCAAGAGTATATAGATGTCTTCGCCTGGAACTATGAGGACATGCCAGGGCTTGATCCACAAGTGGCCATGCACCGCCTCAACATCAATTCGGACGTAAAACCTGTCAAACAACAGCAGCGACGGTTCCGTCCCGAAATAATGGAAGCAATTCAATCAGAAGTCAGAAAGCTTATTGATTCTGGCTTCATCAGGGAGGAACAGCATCCCGACTGGGTAGCCAACATCGTCCCCGTCACCAAGAAGAATGGGAAGATCCGGATCTGCATCGACTTCCGCGATCTGAACGAGGCCTGCCCCAAAGACGAATTCCCATTGCCAATCACAGATGTCATGATTGACAATACTTGTGGATTCGAACGAATGTCCTTCATGGACGGATTCTCAGGATACAATCAAATCAAAATGTATCCTGACGACGAAAAGCACACCTCCTTCAAAACTCTTCTAGGAGTATATTGCTACACCGTCATGCCCTTCGGACTGAAAAATGCAGGGGCAACATACCAAAGGGCCATGAACGTCATTTTCTATCAGCAGATACGCAAAACGGTGGAATGCTATGTTGACGACATTGCAGTGAAAAGCCGCACTAAAGGTGATCACATAGCTGATCTGAAGGTGGTCTTCGACATCATGCGGGCTCATCAATTGAAGATGAATCCCACCAAGTCCTTCCTGGGGGTAGCCAGTGGCAAATTCCTAGGGTTTGTTGTGACTTCCACCGGAATCCATTTGGACCCGGAAAAGATCCGCGCTATCCAAGAGATGCAACCCCCCAGAAGCCTCAAGGAGCTCAGGGGATTACAAGGACGATTGGCGTACATCCGCAGGTTCATATCAAACCTTTCCGGGAGATGCCAACCCTTCGCCAAGCTGATGAAAAAGGGTGTTTCATTCATTTGGGACGACACTTGTCAAAAAGCATTTGAGGAGATCAAACACTACCTCACCCAACCACCAGTCCTTGCAGTTCCGGTGTCCGGAAAGCCTTTCCTGGTGTACGTCCGAGCAATGGATCATTCCCTGGGAGCTCTACTAGCTCAGAATGATGAACAAGGACGAGAACAGGCAATCTACTATCTGAGTAGAACAATGATCGGAGCCGAACATCGGTACAACCGATCGAGAAGGAATGTTTGGCACTAGTGTTCGCCATTCAGAAAATGTGACACTATCTGGTAGGCCAGACTATAAATGTCATATCAAAAGTCAACCCTCTGAGGTTACTTATGACAAAGCCTTCTTCACTAAATGGCCGGCTGGCAAAATGGGCCATATTGCTATCACAATATGAGATGCATTTTCTGCCACAAAAGGCTATTAAGGGGCAAGCGGTGGCGGACTTCTTAGCTGAACACCCAGATCCGAGGGCAGCCAAACTCTATGAGGATCTCCCAGACGAGGCCGCCGAAGTCTGCCTGACTCAGACGTTGTTCGAAAGTCAAGTATGGCAACTTTTCTTCGACGATGCATCAAGGACAAGCCAAAGGGACACGTAGTGGCGGGGGTAGGAGTAGTACTTGTCTCCCCACAAAATTATGTGATCCCCGAGCTGTCTCGCTAACGGAGCCTTGTTCCAACAATGTGGCGGAATACAACGCTCTTTTGATTGGGATGCAATTCGCCGATGAGATTGGCGTTAAAAATCTCGAGGCGTACGGTGATTCTAAACTCATCGTCAGCCAAGTTCGCGGAGAGTATGAGGTCAGACATGAAGATCTGGTACCCTATTACAATGCGACAATCCACATGGCCGAGAGGTTTTCAAACTTCTACATCGACCATGTACCGCGCAGGCAAAATGCGCATGCAGATGCACTTGCATCCCTTGCTGCCTCCTTAGCCCTTCCAGCTGGAGCAATGGAGAAAGTATTCGTCTATAGCCATGACTTATACTGTCCAAAAATTTCACTCGCAGACTGCCCAGGGTCAACGGGAGATCATCACGACAAGGAAACACTTGAAGTGTCAACCAGTCTAGAGCTTAGAGACTGGCGATTCCCCTACATTGATTTTGTCTTATACGGCATCTTGCCTGAAGACGCCAAGGAGGCGGCTGCCATCCGAAGGAAAGCCCCCAAATTCTACTATAATGCGATTTCGCGAACATTGTATCGTCGATCGCATGACGGGATCCTGCTCCGATGCCTCTCATCAAAAGAAGCCCAAGGAATATTGAAAGAAGCCCACGATGGTACTTGTGGAGCTCATCAACCTGGCCCAAAATTGGCACATCGACTCCAAAGGTTGGGTTACTATTGGCCCAAGATGATCGCCGATGCTGTCGCTTATGCTAAGAGATGTCACGTCTGCCAAATACACGGCGATTTCATCCATCAAGCACCAGGGTACCTCCACTCTACGACCTCTACTTGGCCGTTTGAAATGTGAGGGATGGACGTGGTTGACCCTATCAGCCCACCATCATCGAAAGGACATCGGTTTATTCTAGCGATAACCGATTACTTCTCAAAGTGGGCCGAAGCTATCCCTTTGAAAGAGGTAAAATCTTCTAACGTGATCAAGTTCGTGAAACATCACGTTATTTACCGCTTCGGTGTGCCTCGGCGTATCATCCATGACAATGGACCCCAGTTCATCAGCCAGGCTTTCCAGAGATTCTGCGCGAAGTTCAGAATCCAGAGTGTGTCCTCAACGACATACTATCCTGCTGCTAACGGTCTTGCAGAAGCCTTCAACAAGACTATTGGCAAGCTTCTCAAAAAGTTCGTCTCGAAAAGTCAACGAGACTGGGACGACAAGCTGGGTGAATGCTTATGGGCCTACCGCACAACGGTGCGAACCCCAACTAAAGCCACGCCATTTTCCTTGGTATACGGATGCGAAGCCGTCCTTCCATTGGAAATACAAATTCCCTCTCTACGCGTCGCCTTGACAGCGGAAATGACAACTGAGGAGAAGCATCAGCAGCGACTCCAGGAGTTGGAAGCCTTAGACGACAAGCGTTTGCAGGCCCAACAACAAATCGAGCTTTACCAAGCTCGTATCACCAGAGCCTTCAACAAGAAAGTCAAAGCGCGAACTTTCAAGAAAGGCGACCTTGTCTTAGCAGTCCGAAGACCCATGGTCATGACGCACAAGACAAAAGGAAAATTTCAGCCCAAATGGGAGGGACCATTTGTAGTAGAGTCAGTCTACTCAAATGGATCATATCGCCTCATAACTTCAAATGGCGATACACTCATGATGCCGATCAATGGCAAATTCTTGAAGAAGTACTATCCTTAATAGTACTCTTCTTCCGATCAAGTTAAAAGTACACCTCTGATCAAACATCCGACGCCCTCGACGGCTAAGGATAGAGGGAAATGTTGGCCTTTAAGCCCAACATAAGTCCTCGACAACTCACCATGCTGAGGGGAATAGCATGGCTAGCCCAACTCAAACGGTAGTTGGTAAAGGCATGTCAAACCCGTTGACAGCTGAGGATTTGCTAAAAATCCTAAGGGACATGTTCCCATTTGATCCGACGCCCTCGACGGCTAAGGATAGAGGAAAATGTTGGCCTTTAAGCCCAACATAAGTCCTCGACAACTCATCATGCTGAGGGGAATAGCATGGCTAGCCCAACTCAAACGGTAGTAGTGGTAAAGGCATGTCAAATCCGTTGATAGCTGAGGGTTTGCTAAAAATCCTAAGTGGACTTGAGTCCACTCTTTCCTCCAAAATCCCTTACCAATTCTCGTCCATAGAATAGTAGGACCACAAAATGCAATCATTACTACGTTAACACTATACCTCTGGTAATGAATACTCTTTGTCGAGTATAAACTTTGTTTGTTAACTCCGCATAGAGTAACAAACTCTCAAATTTGCCAAGTTAACACTATACCTCTCGCATTTCAAATTCCACTTGTCAATTCTCATCAATAGAATGACAGGTCCTCAAATTGCTCTTATCACGAGCCAATTCTTGTCAAGTTAACATTACACCTCTGACAAACTACTGTTTAAGTTAACATTACTCCTCTAAGCAGTACATCGAGTGCCTGTCAAGTTAATATCACACCTCTGATAGTCACCTTTCTTCAGACTTCCGTATCGAAGCTGAAATGGACGATGCCAAGTTAACAATACACCTCTAGCATCTGAATCATCGCTAAGTTCAACAATACACCTCTGGCCATGACCTTTCCTCGACTTCCTTGTTCAAGCCGAGATGAACAATGCCAAGTTAACACTACACCTCTAGCATCCGAGTCATCGCTAAGTTCAACAATACACCTATGGCCATGACCGTTCCTCGACTTCCTCGTCTAAGTCGAGATGACCAATGCTAAGTTCAACATCACACCTCTAGCATTACCTCACTGTTAAGTTAAACATTACACCTATGACAGTGACATTCTGAGTTAAGTTAATATCACACCTCTGACTCACATCCTTGTCAAGTAACATTACACTTCTGACAGGACTACTTCTAAACCGTTAAGTTAATATCACACCTCTAACGGTAAAAACCTTTCTAGATTCCCCGCGAGTCTAGTCTCATCTGATACTCTCCCCGACAGAGTATCAAGTTCATTTAGAAACATTGTTGGTTAACATTACACCGTTAACAATGTTTCCGTCAAACTCCCCAGCTGATCTTAAATCAAGTTAATCCCAAACCCTTGATAAAAGTTCATCTTCCTGGGGGTACGAACTCCACTTGTCACTTTCTTTTACAAAGTGGCAGGTCCACAAAAAAAAATCATCCCATCCCTGTCAAGTTAATATTACACCTCTGACAGTATTATGAAAGTTACTGAAATGGAACTTTTCTTACAACTTTTGGCTTATTAAGATTACCATCATAATTTTAATAAAGTCAGAAGATTCATTGCTTCTACGTGCCTAACTGAAGATAAAAAAAAAAAAAAATTCTTTCAAGACAATGAAGAGGCAAAAAGAAAAGTGTCACTTTTATTCATATCCAAACACATGAAAGTGATACAAAACGCTCTCTTATACAATAAGATTGAGTGTTACAATTAAGGAGTACAAAGAAGTCCCTCTCTCTCTCTGAGGCCGTACTCACTCCTTGAAGCCGCATCTGATTCTAAGTGCATGATGTCTGGAGAAGTGCCAAATTGTGGCGACTGTTGGAACCGATTGCACTTTGATGCACGACGCCAACTTCGAAAGCGCCCTAGCTGACTAAGCCAGGAGCAATGGTGTTCTTGAGGTCCGGTGGCAACAGAAGAGCCTGCAACCCTTCGTTCAAGAGTTGATCTTTCCCCCGCAGGCCATCCAAAGGACATGGACTGTCCTTGATGTTACTTCTGGGATAGGAGAGGAAGAGGATCCTCTCCGCCACCGCAACCGCCGGAACCTCCTCGCCATCATACTTGACCTGACCATCTCTTGCCATCAGGCAAGAGTGGTGCAGGAGATCTGAAGAGACCTTGGCGAGATTTGGGTCCTCGTCAGAGATATAATTTACTCTCTTACAAACGACGAGGACCATAATTTACTCTCTTACAAACGAACATTGAGCAAGCTCGCCGGTTGAAGCACTCTTCCAGGAGACCAGCGAACCTGCAAAGAACAAATAAGAGAATCAGAAAATCTGGAACTTAGTATACTTTAAAAAGAAAACTAAGTAACAGACGCGGCAGTCATTGAAGACTTCAGACGCGGAAATGATCTGCACAGTCAAACCACCGCGTCAGCAGAAACAGACGCGAGTCAAAACTGTGCCACGCCCAGGATTCAAACGCGGTCTCAGTTTGCACCCGCGTCTAATGTACTAGACGCGAAAAACTTCAAACGCCGAAAATCGCCATCTCTCTGTTGGGTGAACAGGAGTTGCAAGATTCAGGTCTGAAACGCGCCAAGGCAATAGCCATGAGCAAAGCCAGCGTCAAGAGCCCGCGTTCAGAAAAGTTCAAGTCACCGGCGCAAATTCCAGAATAGGAATGCACCAGGATTTCATTCAGATGGCTATGCCAAAGTACAGGCTATGGACATCATCGGGGTGACATACCAGCAGAGGCCTCTGTCCAGAGTTGGCCTCTCTGCATCCAAACGCGGGCGCGCAAGATGACATGAGAGAGGATTCCTTCTGAAGAGACCAAACAGAAGCATAAGAGCTCTGGGTCATCTTCATCCGCGGAGTCACCTTCATCCATGAAGACAGGGACCTTGTTAGAAGCTTTAGAGGAGGCGAGGTCTCTCAGGCAAAACAAATGAAAACAGTTTAAGATTGGATTATTGAAGAGGGAGAAGGTGCACTCTATTTATAGGCAGTCCCTAATAACTGTCATTAATGGGGCATCAATCGGAACCGTCGCGCACAACTGTCAAAGCCCAATCAAAAACGGACGCGTGGAACGCTGCTTTGGAAACTGTCGAAGTACGCCGGTTTTTCAACCGCCAGCGTCGGTTCTGCATGCAAGAGCATTAACGCCTGAACCCAATAAGAGGCTGACGCGTGGATTACTGTCTTGGGAAGCAACGGATGACCCGGAACCCCAATCGACAGTGAAGACTTGACGTTCAAAGATCTCCTAAAAATCTTTTAAGTCATGCTGCATTGAACGCAGATGGGAAAGTCGCTCGAGGCTGCGTATCCCGTGTCTGATCGATCCGCGTCTTTCTTAGCAAGACAGATTCGCGTTATTCAGACCGCGTTTCACTCTGTGATTGACGCTGCGTCTCACTCCATGGACTGACGACCGCGTCTCACTTTATGGATCAATGCTGCGTCTCATCAAGAAGACCGCGTTTTCACCCTGTGATTGACGCTGCGTCTCACTCCATGGACTGACGACCGCGTCTCACTTTATGGATCAATGCTGCGTCCCATCAAAAGGACTTGGTAAATCTAAGTTCCTGTGGACTGACGACCGCGTCTCACTTTATGGATCAATGTCGCGTCTCATTAAGAAGACTCAGAGTCAAGGCCGCGTTTCATTAACAGAACTTAAGTCTTACCTAAGTGCCAGTTACCAAGGAGTTGGATTCGCCTACAGCTGAGCAAAGAAGATGGAGCAAAATTTTTCAAACTTTTATTATAAACAGTAAAAGTGGATACAAACACTCTAAACAGAGTGTCCTCTTCTTTACAAAAAAGGGGGAAAAGAAAAGAAGGCTAAAGGTCCTGGTTCGCCAAGGTACGGATTTGTTCCCTAAGGCGGTGAATCTCGTGTTGGCGCGTCCTTTCAGCTTCCATAATAGCCCGGTCCCGCAGCTCCTCTTCGGATAAGAAATTTCTTGCGGCCAGCTGCGTTCGCAGAGATTCCACCCTGGAAGAATGTAGAGACAGACTCTCTTCAGCTCGCGTCCTAGCAGCTTGTTGCTCCTCTAGCTGCTTTTTGATGGTAGCAAGCTTTTCCTCATTGAGCGCAAGCACAACTTCTGCCTTGGCAATGGTGTCCCGAGCCCTGATGATGACTTGCTCTGTGCTCTGCATGACAAGCTCGGATTCCCTTGAATCGCCAGCTAGTTTCTGACATTCAGCCTGGGAATATTCGAGATTGCGGATCTCTGCAGCGATTTGTGCCTCCGCTTCCTGTCGCTCTCGTTCTTGAGCAGCTAGGAGCCTAGTCAGGGTGGCCTGGGCCTCACTAAAAGAGCCAGCATCTTCCAAAGACTCCAGCTCCTGCAGGTAGTCTCCCAGTTGCTCTACCACCCGTAGACACGCCTTGGCAAGTGAAGGGCCTCCAGTTAATTCGACGTTCACGGCCAGATTTTTAAGAAGCGTCTGGGCAAATTGGAACGTGCTGTTTCCACGTAAGATGAGATCAATACATGATCCCATCGAAGCGAAGAATTGCTGCACCATCTGACGTACCAGTTCCCCCATGTCTTCACCACCTGGGAAGCTTCCCGACCCCTTTTCTGTCACAGGATAGGGGATATAAGGCGGATCTTCTCGCACAAGAGTCGTGCTGGCCGTCGATGCGGCAAGAGCAAGATTGGCCAATGGCGCTTCCGGAGGTACTACCTCTGCAGGAACCTCCACGACCAATGATGGAGTAGTTAGCGCAACCTCCTCAGAAACCTCAATCGAGACCTGAGCTGTGTGGCCTTCTGGAAGGGTACTGACCGTCAGACTCTCTACCTGAGCCCCCTCAGTCCTCTCTGCAAGTTATCGCGATGTTAGCCACAATGGTAGAAAAGCGAAACATTTAAAGCATCAGAGCTGCCTTACCAGGTTGGAGGTCCAGAGACGTCGAATCCTGCGGAGCGGAAGTCTCCTCGGCTTCAGCAGTAACCTCCTCGCCCGGCAGAGTGAGAGCCTCCTTAACCCCAGTGGTTGCTTCCCCTTCCGGCAAAATGGAAGGCTCTCCGATCCCAACAGTTGCCCCCTCTGAAGCCTCGATTCTCTCGGGCTGGGTCAACTCTTTCACCATTTCCTCGACACGCGAGGAGGTTGTAGCGTCGGCGTCTCCGGCTGGCCCTGCAGCATAAAACAAAAATGTTAGAACATCCTCTTCGATATGCAAAGAGAAAATTAGACAGAGGATGGAAAGAATACCTTCAGTAAGGATAATCGCCAGCGATGGTGCAGTCGATGGCTCACCCTCATGTATTTCCTCCTCCGAGATGTGGAAGAATTTGCTCTGATCAGGAAGAGCGGGTTCATCGCCATAGTCGGTCTCGTCTTCGAAGTCGCTTTCCCCCGATAACGAAGAAGACGACAGCGCAACGCGAGGAAGCTCCGCAACAGGAGCCTTACCTCCAATTACCCCAGTGGTAGGACTAGGGTCGACTGCCCTAAGACTGGAAATGAAGATGCTAGGAGACCCCGGCTGCTGTGCCTCGTCTCTCCCATCATGAGCAAAAGAAGGCTCGGGTTGAACTGAGAGGCCTGCAATCTCAACATCCCCTCCAGTCATTATGTCAACCTCCAGTGACTCGTCATCTTCGGCGGCGGTGGACTCTTCAACAAGCTCCCCTTCCTCCACGGTCTTGCTGCGCGACCTAGGAGCACGGACTAGGGTGGGGAAATCTTCATCTTCCGACGGTTCCTCAACCCTAACAGGGACGTCTTCAGGAGGAGCCTCAACTCCGGCAGAGATGTCTCCGGATTGAGAGACTTCAGCCGTTAAGTCCCTCCGAGCCTTCTTTGGGGCAGGCTCAGCGATAGAAGCAGAGCGTCGATGACGCTTGCTCGCCAACTGCTTAGACCTCCTGGCCCGCGGCTCCTCCCTCGTGGCTGGTGGCTCCACCCTTGTCGCTGGTGGCTCTGCCCTTGCCGGTCGCGGCTCCGCCCTCACTGCTGGGGGCTCCCTCCTCGATCTTCGCCCGACCTCCTTTTGGGCCTTCAGGTACTGTTCTACGAGTTTCGTCGGTTTACTAGAATCAGTCCTGGCCTCGAGACTTGCATTGATGCTCTCAATGCATGAAGACGCCAGAAAAAAGTCTGGCGTTTGGATGGCTTGGGAGTACCAAGTACAGAAGCTGAAACTCGTACGGCACTTGGGCCCCTCGAGAGGTAGACGGAAAGATACTCCCGTCCCTCCAGCCACACTATAGTACCAGGCCCGAGCACCCTCGAACAGGTTCCCTTCGAAGGCGAGTCTAGCATTGGGGTTCCCGACATAGAGCTGATCATAGCCGAACTGTCGAGCGAAGCGACTCGGCATGTACGGCTCAATGGTACATGACGTCCCTTGCCGGAAAAGCACATATCCGGGCCGGATATTTAGCAACCACCAGAAGGCCCCCGCGGATAACCTCGTGAAGTCATCTGGGCCAACAGAATCAACAAGTAGATCCCCGAAAGATGCATCAGGGATCTGGAGGAGGCAGCGATTGAGCTGGTAGTTTGCAGGGTCTGAAAGGCACTTCCGGACGTAATATATATAAGGATCACGCCATTTTGAACCCTCCAACCGCTGTACGAAAGGGACAGAATTCTCCCTCCAACGCGCTGCCGTCATCAAAGAAGGGCAATGCATCACGTACCAAGCAATAAGGTACGTGTAAGGCAGCTCGACACGAGGGTTGGGACGCTTCACCGTCGGACTCCCTCTGAGTCAACATACGGCTTTCCCTCGGAGTCTGCAGTTTTTGGTGGCTCGCAGAAACTCTTAGTGAGCGCCCGCAGCCCGCTCTGAATACCAGCCGCCACGGCCGGGAGAAGGGCTATGGGGTTCCCATGAGCCAGGAGCACCGCCGGGTACACCACGTCAGCAACAATGACTTCATGCGGCAGTGTGGGCACCATACAGCGCTTCAGCCACAGCATCAGAAAGCCCGCCAACAGCGCCCGATCAGAGATAGGGGTCCGGGCTTGATGGTGAAAGCTTTCAAAAACCAAGTCAGGGTCGAAACCGTCCTCGTTCGACTCCGTGGTGTAGAAGCTGTTCGGAGCCTGGTCGATCCTGTCTTCAATCTCCCTGTCAGAGCTGGGATCCAATCGGGTTATCCGATGGTCTTTGGTGTTGACATTATTGAACAAGTAACTGGCCCAAGACAGTTGCTTGACTCCCTGCGACCGCCATTTGGTTATCTGGCCGCAAATGTGGAAGTGACATAGCACTTCCCAGTAGGTCTCATATATGAGGGGAAACTCCTCCTTCACATAGCGAAGCTCCACAGCGGTCGGGACATATTCCTCATAGGGAATATCCCCTGTCGACAGCCCCGAGACCTCGTGCAGCTCGTGCAGAGTAAGGCCCATCTCTCCGACCGGAGTGAAGAACGTCCCCGTCGAAGGATTATAACGCTCTAGAATCTCGAAGAAGTTCTGAGAGCTTTGAGGGATCCCCCACTGCACGGCCCTGACTGCCGAGTACAGTCCCACGCGCTTTAGCAGGCCCCCGAGCTCGGTAAGGACAAAGCCGACCATCCTGCCCCACCAATAGTTCTCCGTGGAACGGACCCACCCCGGCGCACGGAACCCAACCGGGTAGTCACCCTCCGCCTCCATGAAGGCGTTGAGGAAGGTAGTGCCAAGTTGTGGTATCTCCCCAGCTGGAATCTCAGTCCTGCGCGACCCAGGGAAAAGGCCGATAACTGACCTGTCATGGCTATCATGACGGTATACTTTGTGGGAGCCCAAATCACCGAGAGTGACCTTGGGAACATATCGAGCAAGGTCCCATTCCATCTTCCGAGGGACGGACATATGCTGGAAGTAGGACAGCGGGAACATCCTCTCCATGTCTGGAAGAAAGAATCTTCCACCCTTTATTTGACGGAGCCACTTGTAAGTTCCGTCATACACGCTATGGCCGCCCTCGTGGATACGATCTCCGAAGAAGAAGGCAGGCTTCTCCAGCTTGATGCCAGCATCTGTTGCAAATGCTGCATCAGTCATAAACACCCGAAGAGTTCTCATGTCAACATTTGAGAGCCTCTCTCTACGATCCGGTGATTTGTCAGCAGTCACAGGAACAGTCCTTTGCAATACAAAAGTCAAATCCCGGTCAGCACCACCTACATGACCAAAGTGGCACTTCTTGGCGAGTGAAGTAGCAGGGCGTGGCGCTGCAAAAAGAAAAGGACACTTAGTTAGATACCCTATCAAAAGCATAGAAAAAAAATGCTAGGTGTTCACAATCCGAACGCAGAAGAGACACTGGACGCAGGAATTATCAAATCCGCGTCCAGACCTGCGCATCCACGCAGAAGAGACACTGGACGCAGGAGTTATAAAATCCGCGTCCAGACCTGCGCATCCACGCAGAAGAGACACTGAACGCAGAAGTTATAAAATCCGCGTCCAGACCTGCGCATCCACGCAGAAGAGGCACTGGACGCAGGAATTATCAAATCCGCGTCCAGAAATCCGCGTCCAGACCTATGGGATCGGCGTCTCCACAACATTTTCCTTGATGTCACTTCTGGGGTGCGAAAAGAAGGGAGTTATCCACCTTAACCTTTCCACTACCATAATCGCCAGAAGTTAAGGAGGGTAACCCCCTTCCTTTCACATCCCCAGATGTCGAAGTACTTGGACTCGGGTGCCAGATTCATCAAAATCAGCAGCTGATGAAACAGAACGCAAGGATCAAATCCGCGTTCTGTAAACTAAGTCCGCGTCTGAACCCTTCACAAATAGAAAATATTCTAAGTGAAGAATCTGAAGCGCAGGACTCAAGGGCGCGAGGGTCCAAACCCGCGCCTCGGTTATCATCCCAAAGACTGCGTCTGGGAATCAAACACGATTTGAAAATCACGTGTTAAGGGTTCTTAAAAGTTCTTTGAACTTTCTTTAATGGCGAAACTTCCGCCTAAGAGGCCTTTACCTTGGAGACCTGGGAGAACGACGTCCTGTGCAGAGGAGGAGCCGCCCCTCTGGGCCTCGGCGACGGTCGCCTTTGAGGACGATGCAGTTGGCTTAGTCTTGGGTGCCATTGATGTTCAGAAATCCGAGCAAGGAGATGAACAAGTTCGAAGATGAACAGAGAAGGAAATTCTTTTTCTCAGCGAGTGCGTTCAGAGAAGAAGATGCATCTCTCCAACTGTTGCCTTTTATAGGCACAGGGATTCGCTAAGATACGCGGCGTGTGGCCCGGTAGACGCTGCAGCGAGTCGCCGCTTGACGCGTGTAACCAAATCGTTTCTGAACGGAGAAGATCATGCGTCGCAACCCCGCCACGAGTCAGCAGTCGACACGTGGAGCAGTTCATTTAATGAACCAGGAAATCCGCGCGCCAAAAGGCGAAATTTCGCCGGTTCCCTAGGCCAGCTGGCGGCGTAATCATGACATGGCACAGAATTCGCGCCCAAAGAACGCACCTCCTCGATGGACATGCCACGTCAGCCTCTCCATGAATGCATTTGGAAGGTCGCGTCTCTCTAAGAAATTCGCGTCCTTCCAGTCTGGCCAAATATCGCGTCTGCCTTCTGAAGATCAGTCGCGTCTCCATTGCCAAAGGACGCAAATCGCGCCTTTACAGCAGTACCATCTCTGCTTTTTGAAAAAGAACCTGCGTTTGGCCTCCTGCTTCTGCAAAATCAGTTCAAACAGTACACTGACGCAAGCAGACGACCAACCACTCCTGGCTTAAAGCGCGCCAGTGACAGACTAAAAGCAATCGGGGAGGTTTAGACTGTGCATCTAAACACTCAACATGATCAACTCTGGGGGCTTCAAAGAGTTCAACAGTACACTCACGAAGACCAACTCCAGATAAGATTAAACCCGGAGCATCAACAGTCTAGTCATGAAGGCGAACTCAGCTAGAGTCCAAAGTATTTCGAAATCCGTCCCAGTTAACTGCGGAATGTCGAAAACTTTGGAGGGGGTTCTGTAGGCTGTCTAAAAATCACCAAGACAAGCCACCAAAACACAGAGATCCAAGATCCAGGCGCAAGGCTAAATGTGACAATCAAGACGCGAGAGATAGCCCGCGTCTCAGCATCAAGGCGCGTTAGCTCAACGCCCGCGTCTCAGCATCAAGGCGCGTCAGCCCGAAGCCCGCGTCTCAGCATCAAGGCGCGTCGGCCCGAAGCCCGCGTCTCAGCATCAAGACGCGTCGGCTCGACACCCACGTCTCGGTTGCAACTACCCTGATTATGGCGCCATCCGCCGCCCATGTAGCGGGGAAGTTGGCCCTCATCGTGGAGCACTTTAGGGGGCACGATCACCCCTAAAAACCCTATAAATAGTCCCGTCACTATTGAAGACGAGGTCGACAATTATCGGAGGAAAGGCAGACAACAACAAAAAAAGAGAGATCATCGACAGAGAGAGAGAAAACCCTTCAGCGAGCTTACTGAGTACTAGCCGCTCTTCGCCTACCTCCTCTTCTAGAGTTTTGGTAGACGGAGCTGAGTTACTCCCTCTACCGACCGAAGAGAAGATCCCCGACGGTCCGAACAGTCATCCGGTCAACGGAGAACAAGATTCACTCTCCACCGCCACACGAAGAACCCAGCACTAAACAAAGGGGGAATTCAAGATTCAATATTCCCCCTCCCTTGTAACCGGAAGATTAAGCGGCTGTAATCTTTTCCATCTGATTCCAGGAAACGTTACGCCAGCCAACCCCCTCTTGTGTTGCCTTGCATATATTCTTGTTGCTATTCATCCTTATTTGCTTGGCTTACTTGTGTGTGTGCCTAACTTATACTTAACCAACAAGAGCTTCACATAGCACCTCAACCCATTCAAGGGGAATCTAGAGGAGTTAGTCCAGAGCCCTTCACGGGGAATTCGGCTACACTTGTTGTGTTGTATTAAGTTTGTGCAAGATTTGCATTAGCTTCCGCATTTAGCGCACTTAGTTTTGCATTAAGTTTTAGATTAGCACTAACACCTATTCACCCCCCTCTAGGTGTTCCTTTCAATAATTGAATCCCAAAGTTCTCAAGTGTCAAATCCAACTTAGCGCTGATATTTCTATGTGACACAATGTACTTTTGAATGTGTTGATGGTTGGACATTCGTAAACTTTATAGCCTAATATCAAAATGTAGTGATAGATCATCTGATGTTTGAAAGTATTGAAGTTGGCAGAAATTTGGATGTTTGGAAGTTTGAAGTTTGTATTCTTCGCTACCTTACTTTATGTTTTGTAAGATTGAAGTTGGCAGGAATTTTCTTGTAGGCTTTGTATGATTGACTGTAACTTTTTATACTAAGATGATTATTTGTGAATTTTAAAAAAATTTAACGGGCTATTTTGATTCAATGATATAAGTTATTGATTTTTTTTTTGTGATTGTACTGAAAGTTTTTTTTTTGAGCCATTTTGAAAGTATTTTGAGGTATTCTGAGACTGTTCTGAAAGTTGAGTGTTTTTGTTGAGAGTATTATGAAATTACAAAAGAGTTTTTTTTACTTACTGAAATTCTCGAATATACTGATTTAAAACCACTTTATTTGTGTAAAATGTGTGAGAATATACACTATGAAAAAAAATGAAAGTCTTATAGTGAAAATTGAAACATCAACTCATAAAAAATTGAAACACATTGAAAGATAAAGATTTTTTATTAACAACAATCTGCCATATTACAATATCACAATTTCTTGGTCATTATTTCAACAAAATTCAGAGTCTACCAAGAAAAAACAATAAAACCCCAGTGATTACACAAATAACAACGAGATACATAGTAGTTCTCCTCATTTTCACAATAAAACCTTTTGTTTTTTTTTTTTTACCTCAGTTACAAAATCTCTGTGTTTACCTCCACAATATCCCTTTGCAGTACATCAATAAATTGGGGAGTCTTGCAAATTTTCATGCACTGTCAGCTCTCCATTTACTTCTCCCCTTTGTTTCCACTATGTAGGTTGTGAGCTTGTGACTACATCTTCGTTTGGATCCATCCACTTAAAAACCAACAATCATTGGTTTTCCAATTGCGACAACCAAAGAACCGTCTATCAGGACTCGAAGATGTCATCGACCGTCGATCGAAGCACGAGAACCACAATAACACTTTATACTGATGCTCGTGCATGAGGAAGTCATACAAACAGAAGACACGAGCTTTAGAGAAGGAAGAAGAAAGGAGAATGGGGCTGATCCTAACTCTAGATGAAGAAGAAAAACAGAAAGAAAGAAGAATTGGAGTGTTTTTAACTTAAAAACATAAAATCACGGACTATACTCGTATTTAGTTAAGGATATTTTGATCATAAAAATATCTCATGCAAGACATGTTTCTAACATTATAACCATGGCTTAAAAGGAGTAGTTTTGTGGAAATTTAAAGATTACTCAAGGTGATAGAGTGTAAATTTGAAAGTCAAGAGGGTTATCCTAAGAAAATCGTATAAGTTGAAGGGTATTAAGAAAATAAGCCTTTAAAAAAAAACAGAAAGAAATAAACGTAGTAAAAACGGAAAATTCCGAAGTCTGTGCTCTGCTCTCCTTCTTTCATTGGCCGCAAAATTTTCTCTCTTTTAAATCGTCGTCCATCCATCAGAAATTGAGAGCGAGGAGAGAGCGAGGAGAGCTCAATCAATTCCCCCTTCTTCCAAGATCTAATTCCCAATTCCTTCTCGTTTCCCCCTTTCTCTCTCTCCTCCCTCAATCTCTTGCGAAACCTTGAGAGATCGCTGTTCCTAGGGTTTTTGTTTGTTTGATTTGGATTGGTTGTTGAGGCGATGGGGAAGGTGGCGGTGGGAGCGGCGGTGGTGTGCGCGGCGACGGCGTGCGCGGTGGCGGCCCTGATCGTCAGGCACCGGATGAAGAAGTCGGGGCGGTGGGCCCGGGCGGCGGCAATCCTGATAGAGCTGGAGGAGAAGTGCGCGACGCCAATCGGGAAGCTGAGGCAGGTCGCCGACGCGATGACGGTTGAGATGCACGCGGGCCTCGCGTCCGAGGGCGGGAGCAAGCTCAAGATGCTCATTAGCTACGTCGATAATCTCCCCACCGGGTAAAAGATCTCTTCTTTTTGTCTCGATTTTTGATCTTGGCTCTCTGTGATGCGTTTCTTGTTGATCCCCTTGATTTTTAGTCTTTTAATAATTTGATTTTTGTTTTGTGATTGAAAATGAAAAATGCATTCTTAGATGAGTTATTGCAAAATGTCATTAAATAAAAAAAGGTTCTTGATTTGTTCCTGGATTGTTTCCCGGGTTCTCCTTGGTTACAAATAACTTTTTTTAATGCATTTTAGGATAAGACCGAGGATAAAGTGCTCACCTTTAGTTTTAATTTTGATTTATCACACTTTATATTTGCATTTCTGTTTTCTAAAAATAATGTATATCTGCTGGAAAGTTTATATCTTTTTACCTGCTTATCTTTTTATTTATGAGGGGATTCATCTTGCTGCCGTATGCTTATATACAGCTGGACTTCCAAGTAAACTTTTGTTAATTATTAAAGATATAATTGTGAATCTATACCCTATATCTTCTCTTTTCTTTGTTATCTTAGATTCTTTTGACAAATTTTTTTATTTTTATTATTTTTTCTTTCAGTGGCTTCTGTCTTCTTTAGTTCAAAATTCTTTATTTGTTTATTATTATTTTATTTATTTATGTTTATTAGTAATTACTCGTGGATCCTTCAAACTCATAGATTAAAATTAACTACCAAAATTAATGGCGATGTTAATTGAGAATTAGCAAATGGTATTGGTAGCGGAATTTAATAGAAAATTGAAAACCAGCAGTTATAACTGTTTTGGTTTGCGAGGTATTCAAAGTGACTTGATACAACGGCAGAAGATGATAATTAGTTGTTAGTTGCAGAAAGTAGAGATATACTAATTTCTTTTTCCTATTTTAAAAGTTGTGTCTGTGCTCTCTGTAATCACAATTGTTTCTGTAACGGTTTAGGTTGTTGACAGTTTTTTTTCCTTTGCATGTATTATAATCATTTGTTATAACTCTAACTCTAACCTGTGGAAATAAAATGAGGTGTTTAAAGTTCATTTTTTGCTCAAGGAGAAAACTGTTAAGAGTTATCAGTTCTTCTGCAAAGGCTCTAAATTGAGGATTGACCAATTCGATTCCAGATAGTTGGCAAAGGTATGATGGTAAGTAGTGTTGGAGGAACCTTTCGTTAGTTCAATTTTATTGCTTCTTGGATGAACTGTGATCACTCAGGTGAACAGATGATTCTCTCTTATATGTTTGGCCCCTGAAGTCGCATTTTAATTCAGACTTGATACTCAGAGAAATCTAAGCCTATATTTTGCTTATACGGAATGAGCATAAATTAAATAACGTATTACCTATAATTTATGAAGAGTAATATAGTAATATAAAATCACTAAAAAAAAGTCACTCACAAAAGAAGCAACTTTGGATGAACATAGTTGGTCCATCAAATAGAAATCCAATTTATTATAAGTCAAGGCTCTGTAACTGTATATGTGCTTTCTTAAGCTTCTTAAAATTTACCATAGCAATTAAGTAGATGGAATATGATAGGGAAAAAAACAAGAAGAAGAGAAGTTTTGGATAATTCAAAATTTGATATTCAGGATTGCACCAGCAATGTAAAAATTCTTCATTTGGAAAACCTAGAAAAATAGGTTAATACGAGGCATTATTTTATGCCCAAAAAATGGATCATCGGACACAGGTTTAATGTTTGGATGCTACAGCAATGGGCTCAGGATTTCATATTTCATCACACCCAGATACTTGTGATATTAGTTCAATTATGTGTATCTATCTGGTGAGAGAAAAACCAAGTTAAGACAACGTAATTTGGATCCAAACAACCACTCAAACCATGATCACTATCACAGTGTTTAAGGTATTTGTAATTTGATACACAAAATCACACATTAGTTGGTGTTATTTGTTATTTATAAAGGATTTCATGATAGCACCCCTTTGTTTGATACTGGGCTTCAAACTAAAGTCAATTATACTCTGTTGCAGCTATAAGAGTTTCCACGACGTGACCCCCTTTGGTGGACCTTGAGGGCCAGACTAAATCAATTAAGCTTTGCTGCAGCTAATATCTTGTCATATAAATAAGCTGTAACTAACATCAAGGAAAAATTGTAGGGTTGTCTTTGTCAAGCACATTCCAGTTGTTGCAATATCTCCCTATACTCTTCAACCCCATCACCTTAGCATCAAAGATTCAGATGCTGATTTTGATTCCTGGAGTCTGTGTCTTGTAGGAATGAGAAAGGACTTTTTTATGCATTGGATCTTGGAGGAACCAACTTCCGTTGTATGCGTGTACAACTTGGTGGAAAGGAGGGACGTGTGCTTAGACAGGAAGCTCAAGAAGTTTCAATTCCCCCACATCTGATGGTTGGAAAACTCTCATGTAAGTGTCTAATGCATTTAAATTTTATTCCCTCTTTCAGTCTCATTTGCTCTGAAATTTCTTATCGATTGTGTTTTCAGGAACTTTTTGACTTCATTGCTTCAGCATTAGCAAAGTTTGTTGCTTCTGAAGGGGACGACTTTCACCTTTCTGTGGGAAGACAGAGAGAACTTGGCTTTACTTTCTCTTTCCCAGTGAAGCAGAATTCAATTGCATCAGGCACTCTTATTAAGTGGACAAAAGGGTTCTCCATAGATGGAACAGTTAATTTCTGAAACTTGTTATGTTTTAATTTCTTTATTTATCACTTTATTTGGCATATGTCTTTGATGACCCTTTCAAATATGCGTATGCTACTAATTCTCACTCATTATAGGCATACACTCTGCGGTTATTGTTTAATGTTACTTTTATCATTGCTTCCAGAACAACTTTCGCTGGCCTAATTATCTCAGGCGTTTATACATCTAACATTCAGATATCTGTAAGGACTTATGTATGGAAAAGAAAATAATTATTTTGTTTGTATAATTAGCTCTTATGTCAGGTATAAATGTTATCAGTATGAGTAGACGTTACACCAAATTTGGTTAATATTTTTAAATTTCCATACTAGTGGAAAATTGTGGAAACTCATATTAGTCATTACTTACCCAATCCCGAGGACAGTAAAGTGAAATTCTTTTTATTGCTTCAGGTCAATTGTCCCCTTTTAGCCAATAAATATAATGTTTTCAAAAAGCTTGGCTGAAAGTCGTGCCAGAAATAGTGTTAGATCTGGCAGAAGGTCTAGTTTGTTATCAAGGAACGGCATTCTGGTGTATCTAATCTTTTGTTGACGGTGAGGACCTCCCTGTTGGTTTAGTGTGTCCTTCTGATTTGAATAGTAGTTCTTCTATTGCTTTCACCTGTCTTATCTCACAGTTATGACACATGATCCTGTATCTCTAAATCCTTTGCCATCCTCATGGTTTTCAACGAGTTCATTATTTGACATCCATATCTGCAATGCATTCCTGTGCTTGCTGATACCTTACAAGAATTTTCCTTCAAATCGAACTTACTTAAAAGCTACATGCACCTGTAGCACAGCATAACTTCATGTAAATATTTCTTATGCAAGCCTAGATACCTGAAAGTGGAGTGAAGAACCTTTGAACAATCTCATTTGGTGTTTCATGCCTTGTATTTTTCTCGTGAACAACATTTTCTCTTTGAGTGACGAGTCTCATAGAGTAATATTGCAAGGAAAATCAGTTTACTGAAGAATTCTGCCACATTATCGAATGCATCTAACAGGAAACAATATGGTAAACCTTCTGGTTTGTGGGGAGTATACTAGAGTGTACTCCAAAGTTATTTATGCTTTCTCAAGGATGTTGTCCTTCATATCTAAGTGGATGAGACCACTTTGTAAAGTGCACTAAAGATTACTAATTATTTCAGGTGATTGATACCTGTTTAGATGCTTGTTTTTAAAAGTTCAACCATGTTTTGATGGTTTAGTTTGATATTTTTCACTGAACTTGGATTTGAATTGTTACATAGTAGGCCACGTTGAGTCAAACCAATTTTCTTGAATAATCTCATTTGGGAAGCTATATTTTGGATCTTTCTGGTGAACAACATTCTTTATTCAATGATTTTTTCGTGTACAATTTATTTCAAGGTAGAATCAGCTTTAACAAAAAATTTATTGCACCACCTAATGCATTTGACAAGAAACAATATGATAGTTCATCTGATTTGCGGGGACTGAAAGCTTGTTTCCCAAGCTTTATTATGTTTCTGATACGAATGTATTCCCTTCCACGTTTAGTATGTGACAACACAATTAAACATGATAGCGTGTCAGACTACTTTGTAGGTCTAATTATTTGAAGTGTGAGATACCTGTTAAGATGCATAAATCAACTCCTCAACATTGGTGGTTCAAGTTGATGATTGCAACTTGGAGAATTTGGATTTGAATTATCACGTATTAAGCCAGTTTGACTCCTGTGGAACCAGGTAGGAGAAGATGTAGTTGCTGAATTGTCTAAGGCAATGGAAAGACAAGGTCTTGATATGCGTGTTTCAGCATTAGTGAGTACTTCCAAAACTTCTGTGGTCATCAGTCATGCAAAGCTGTATTTTGTGTAGATCGCATTTGACTGAGGGCTAATTGTGTCATTGCAGGTTAATGATACAATAGGAACATTGGCTGGGGTAGGTACTATGATAATGATGTTGTTATTGCTGTCATACTGGGTACTGGTACGAATGCAGCATATGTAGAGAGAGCACAAGCAATTCCCAAGTGGCATGGCCTCCTACCTAAGTCAGGAGAGATGGTACAAATCCTTTAGTGACTGTTTCTAATTTTTTTCTTTAATATGCATTAGACTGGAAGTGGTATTATATTATAGAAAGCTCAAGGTGGTTGACAGTTTCATCATCAGCTAATAAAACCAATGTTATTTTGTAAAGCAAATTGGTGGAATATTGTATTCTGTTTAGTTTCTCAACCATTTGTGTTTTAGTTAAAAAGAACACTGCGTCATTTTCTAGGTTATCAATATGGAATGGGGAAATTTCAGGTCATCTCATCTACCGATGACAGAGTATGATCAAGCATTGGATGTTGAAAGTCTGAATCCTGGTGAACAAGTAATGTGTTTATCTTACCTTTTAGCAGCTGGATAATTGTTGACTGTTATGATTCTGTTATGATTGCTTTGGATGCTGCAAGCTCAAATTTTCTTTCTGTACTCTAGATCTTCGAGAAATTAATTTCGGGAATGTATTTGGGAGACATTGTAAGAAGAGTTCTCTGGAAGTTGGCTGAAGAAGCTGCCTTTTTGGTGATACCATCCCTTCAAAACTTCAAGTTCCATTTACATTGCGGTATGCTTCAATTTCTTAAGTGATTCTGTAACGCCAAACTTTGAGTTCATTTATATTATGGAGTGGTTCAATTTCTTTGATAGTTACTTTCAACTGGAGTGTCATACTTTCTGTTTTCCTTTAGAAGGTAGAATTTATGGGATCAAACTATGGAGGATTTGTCTCTTTTTGTTTAGCAAGTTGCTTTGGTAGTTTTTTTTACTCGACCATGGAGCTATGTAGCACAGACATGGATGCGAGCTCAAACATGGATGCGGACACAGACATGACAGATACATGGTGACAGACACACAAAACCTTCAAATGCACAGGACACACAGAACAGAGTAACATGACAACAGATCATATATGTATTTATCTATGTTACTATGTATCTATGTGCATCTTTATGATAGAGAGATGTGCAAGGATACATATATACCTAGTCATGTGCAGAGTGCAAATGCCACATGCATATTCCTAATAACTTTACACCATATAATGTTTACATATTATAATGACTTTGCATGAGGAATATACTTTGGCTCGTTAATTTTCTAAAATAGCTTAATATATCCAACTTCTTCTATCAAGCATATGTGAACTTTTTATAGTTTTCTGCATGTCAACGTTTTGATGTCCTTTTTTGTCTAAAATGTAGTAGTTTTCGATATATTAAATGAAAGTAAACAAATGTTGGAGAAATGTAAACATGTAAACGAGAAGTATCCATTAAGTCTCTGAAATTTAAAAGAATATATAAGATAATTGAGGACATATTTGAGACATGTTCGAGTGTCTAAGAAGTGCCAATGTCCATCAGGTGCGTCACACGGGTATAGCTCTGATAGAAGTGTTCATGGCACATAGTAACGCAAAACTAATTTTAGAATAAAAATAAATATAGATTTGATTTTGATTAATTCGAGAATCGGCACTCCGATGATCTCTCACTCACTCCCACACATCAGCATGTAAGAGATTCACGGAGTAATGCAGATCAGCATGCAAAGGAGAAAGGGGTTTAAATTGACTTCACTGAACCGTCCAACCTAATAGTCTAGTTGGCTTTTTATAAGCCACATACAAAAGAAATTCCCTTATCCTAACTGGTATGGGACTAAGAGCAAAAAGAATCAAACCTACTAAATAAAGAAAAGAGCCAACAATAA
This sequence comes from Agave tequilana, assembly GCA_038442645.1. Classification (NCBI taxonomy): domain Eukaryota; kingdom Viridiplantae; phylum Streptophyta; class Magnoliopsida; order Asparagales; family Asparagaceae; genus Agave; species Agave tequilana. The sequence goes on along the minus strand of JAVJIF010034013.1, from coordinate 13,994 downwards.
GGAAAATAGCCTAATATAATAGAAGAGAGTTAAGCCTTCTGCGCACATAAGTCCTCTATGTTCCTGAACTGGACGGATTCCCATCAACTCTCCCTGGCTTCGAAAAATTTGCCTTTGGAGAATGGTGATAGTGAAAGTCATGAAGAAGCTCTGGGTTGAGTTGCATAATCTCCTCTGCCCGCAACCAAGTGCAATCGGAATCAGGCAGTCCACGTCAACTGATCAAATAGCGCCAGTAGGTGCCGGCAGTCGTGAAAACTATTTTGTCCGTCAGAATATCCTCAATTTCCTCGGTGGAGGGTCTCCTCAATGGTGGTGGTTGAACTGGGAATGGCTGAGGACTTATGGAAGTCGATACTGCTCATCTGGTATGGCAGTTGGATAGGCCACTGAAGTGTGGTAAAGAGTCAAGTCCTTAATGTTGAACACCGGGTTGATTCCAAGATCACGCGAAATGTTGAGCTCGTAGTCATTGGAACCAAAACTCCTCAATACCCTGTAAGAACCCACACGTTGACATGGAGCTTTTTCAAAATTCCCGATGAGAACCTCTCTGGATGCACTCAATCATCACTTAATCTCCAATAGCAAATTCCTGCAACTTATGTGAATCTGTAGCAGACTTATAGTTATCGTGTTAATAGCAATTTGCCTTCTGATATGCTCATGCAACTCATGTAAATGTTGAGTAAATGACTCAGGTGATGCACTAGGGAGGTCATCTATGGACATAGGTAAGAGATGTATAGGTTTCTAGGTCAGTACACTGTGACTACCTCAAAAGAACTTAACCATGTAGACCTATTGACCGAATTGTTATACACAAACTCAGCTACAGGTAAGACCTCACCTCACGTAGTCATGTTCTCCCTTACTAAATATTGAAGCAAATCACTACAGTTTATTACCTCAGTCTGGTTGTCAATTGATATGCCGTAGAGAATTTAAGCACAATCCCCATTTTCTTCCAAAGAGTTTGTCAAAAATGGCTCGTAAAGTGGACATTCCTGTCAGAAACTATGGACTTGGGTAAGCTATGTAAGCACACTATCTCCTGAAGAATAGGTGTGCCACGTGCGAAGCATTTGTTGTCTTGCTATAAGGGATGAAATGAACCATCTTTGAGAACCTATCAACCACCACAAGGAAAGAGTCATGTTTCTAAGTGTGCGAGGGAGGCCTAAAATAAAATCGATATTGAGATGCTCCCAAGGTGCAGAGAGAATAGGCAAAAGTGTATAAAGCCCTATGTTCTGTTTTTTACCATTGGTAACTTGACACACTTGGCCATTGGACAGAACCCTCGTAATATCTCGCTTGACATTATGCCAATAAAATCCCCTCTTGTCTCGGCCAAAGTGTCCAGTGACACCCCCACATGTATTTCCAAATTAGATGATTTCGCAAAGAAATGTTGAGAATGCATAATCTGGTGCCCCTGAATAGGAATCCATCATTAATGGTGAAATCTTCCACTAAAGTTGGTGAATCTCAATTTAATAAAGTATAAATTTCACCAAACTTTCGACAAGTAGGATAATCTTGTATAAGACATTCAAAACTGATTATTTCTGCACTCAGTGCCTGTAACTTGCAAAGTCTCTTACTTAAAGCATGAGCAACCATGTTATCCACACTGACGCGGTGTTTTGAGTACGAAGGTGTACTCCTGGATGAACTCAAACCACTTGATGTGTAGGTCTCCTACGCGCTTCACGAGTTGATATAGCGAATGGCTTAATGGTCCAAATGCAGACAAACTTTACAGGTAGCAAATAATGACGCCAATTTTGCAAACTTTACACTTCAACATACAACTCACTATCATTGACATCGTAGCGTTGTTTTGCCTCCTTCAACTTCCCTCTAAAGCAAGCGATAGGGTGTTCTCTTGGCTCAACCCACCACCTATGCCTACACCGGAGGCGTCACAAGCTATCGCAAATACATTTGAGAAATCAGGAAGGCGAAATACTGAGGCAGTAGTCAACTTCTTGATTTTCTCGAAGGCTCTAGTAGTAACTCTAGTCCATTTGAACTCCTCTTTCTAAGGTATTTAGTAATGGAAGCCATAATGGTACTAAAATATCTGACAAATCTCTTGTAAAAAGTAGCTAAGTCGTGGAAGCTTCTAGTCCCGTGAATTGAACTAGGAGTAGGCCAGTCCCTGCTTGATGGCCTTAACTTTGTCAGGGTCTACTGTTATACCATCTCTAGATACGATGAACCCAAGAAAATGAACGCTGAGCTAGAAATGCATATTTTTTCAAGTTGACAAATAATTTCTCCTTACGAAGACTCTCTAGCTCGCGTGTTAAATGAAGAATATGTTATTTCTGGGTCCGACTAAAGATCAGAATGTCATCTAAATAGACGACCACAAACTTCTCCAAGAAAAGACGTGAAATCTGGGTTATTACTCTCATGAACATATTAGGTGCATTTGATAACTCGAAAGGCATGAAAAATCACTCATATAACTCGTCCTTGATCTTGAAGATGGTTTTCCACTCGTCCCCTTCACGAACATGAATATGATGATATTCGCTACGAAGTCTATCTTCAAAAGAATGTAGGCTCTAGCCATCATGCCTAATAAGTCGTCAAGTCTAGGGATGGGGAATTTATACTTGAGAGTGACCCGATTGATGGCCTGACTGTCCACACACATTCTCCAGCTGCCATACTTCTTTGGTGTGAGTAATGCGGGTATGACACAGGGACTCAAGCTTTCTCTAATAAAACCCTTCCTCAATAAGTCATCCACCTACCTCCTCAGCTCTGCGTGCTCAGTGGGGTTCATTCTGTAATGCGGAAGATTTGACAAATTGGACCTTGGCACAGTCAATGACATGCTGAATGTTACACAAGAGAGGGAATACGTCAGGCAACTTAGCAAGCATGATATCATTAAAATCACAGATGATCTGACGAACTTCCAGAGTATCTCAACCAGTGCGCTGGAAGACTCACCCAAGGCAACCAATGCATATGCTACCCCTTCCTCCCTGCTCTCCCTGAGAAACTGGGATTTAGTTACTAAATGAAGCGACTTCTTGCTTTCATTGTCTGTGACAGTTACCGCCTTGTTGTTCTCATTGCTGACTTGGGTTTGACATGTTTCAATACTATTTTCTTTCTATTAAATTTAAACTCATAAATGTTAACCTACGAAAACTGATCACGTCCAAGTCGTACAGTCATGGCCTACCCAACAAGATGTGTGCAACGTCCATGTCTAAAATGTCACACCAAACTCGATATTGGTAGCTAGACATGTGGATAGGAACCTGACAACGCTGAGTAATAGGTTGGGCCGTTTTATCAACCTAGGTCACATTGTATGGCTATGGGTGGGGTTCAACCTTTAGACCCATCATCTCAATGGCTGTCTTGGCGATGATGTTGACACAACTGCCCCATCAATCACCTTATAGTTCTTTCCTTCGTGCATAACATAGCTATAGAACACACTAGATTTTCACCACTCTACATCTCTGCCTACTGTGTGAAGGCACCTGACGACACACACCCTCACATTGGACAACCTAACATTCTCTTCTGTGTCATTAGTGCCCCCTCTGACTCATATACGTCCTCCTCTAGATTACCCTCATTCAAACCAGCATCCTCAATGAGAAGGATCCTGGTTGGACACTGGGCAACGACATGACTATACTCAAGACACCGAAAGCACTTCGTCTCCGAGGTAGTCTGTCTAGATGGTCACCTATAATAGATTTATTCTTAGGGTCAGTAGTATTGGTGTTGGGTTTGGTAGTGGTCTCAGGTGAGCACATATACTGCTCCCTGGCTTTCGGAATGAATCTGCATTCCGAAGAGGATCTAAGTGAAACCTGCATATCCTGAGCAAGTTGGTTGGCCTGTACAAGGGTCTTTATAGTTGGGAATGAATGATCATGGCACTGGATGTTGGTCCTCAACCTAGAATAAAACCTAGATATGGTTTGGTAGGGGTCTTCTTATAACTCACAGCGCAAATTAAGTCATTAAATATAATTGTATAAGCTTGGACCGATATGCTTCCCTGAAGAAGGCGGTGCAATTTATCTAGGAGGTGGTGTCTATATGATTCAGGAAAATATCTCTTTGAGTTTGTCCTTTATTTCATCTCAAGTCTTTATGAGAACCCTATTCCTCGCATGATATCTCTCTACTGAGGTACAATAAACTCTAACTGACCCTGTAAGTCGCATCCTATCGAGCCGGACTTTACGTTTCTAGGATATCTTATGCCAGTCAAAATAGTAATCCATGTCAGCTAACCAAATACTAAAAACCTTAGGATTATGGACACTGTCGAATGTGGGAGGATTTATCTTAATCTTGAGGATAATTTCATCATCGTCATCCCTAAGCCTGTGGTTGCTCTCATCCCTTTTATTGTGGTTCTTTCTATTCAGTCTGCGGCCACATGTTTCTTCGTGAGGTTTGTTATCTAACTTCTCTATCTTAGTTGGTTGTCTAGTATCTCAAATCTAATGGATTGCATCTCCTTATACAAAAGATCAAATTTTTTTGTCAATTGATTAAATTTTTCTTCCATATCTAGTCGGTTGGGGTTACACCTCTTACACTACATAGAAGCATGCACCAATATGAAACACAAATGCAAGTCAATCAAACACACGAATGCGCAATTCCCCTAGGTATTAACTAAATGTGTGCAACTAGATGATCAAACAAAAAGTCTCCTAATGGTTCCTAAGATGAAGTGAATGGATCCTAAGTGTGATATGCAGGCAAACAGCATATAAGGCAAATAACAATTGCATCTACAACTATCAATCCACACAGCGATGCAAGAGATATACAAGAAATAAGTTATAGTACAAGGTTAGGTTAGAGCATACTCAGAGGCGTTTGAAGAAGCACTGATACCGAGTAGTGGCTCCAAATAAGGTCAGAGACCAGTTCTCCTGCCCGAAAGCTTCAAAATCTTCTGAGTGGCTCCAGGATCAGTCACGGATCCAACTGTTCAGATGAAACTCGACGGACTCCGGACCTGAAACGGGTTCTGAATTAAAACTGTGCTGATGTTGAAACAGGGCGGAGTTGGCTCGGATCGGAGCCGATGATGTCGGCGTCGGCTCGGGTCGGCTCCGCTATTTGGGTCGAGCCGATGATGCAGCTTCCGTGTCGATGACGTCAACTTTCGCGCCGCTGATGCTAGCTTCGGCTCACGGCGGGTTGGATCTGGTTGCGAGCGGGTCGGATCTTGGGTTTGATGGCGGGTCAGGTCGGGTTCTAAAATAAACTCGAAATGAAATTCAGAGCAGATTCTATCTTCGACCTCGCGTGGATGGCGGCTGGCGAGGGACGACGACAATGGTGTGACGAAATCAGGATCTGGATCTGGACGGTGCTGGTGAGGGACGGCGGTGGAAGATCGAAATGATATTTGGGCTGGATCTGAAGGCTGTTGGCAAGGAGATCTCGACGGCGTCGGATCTTAACGCCGGCGACAGCTGCGAGGTGGTGATGCTTCTGACAGACGAGAGCGGTGAGGACGGGGGAGCGGCATTGTCGGTGTTGGTGGTCGTCGTGGGTATCGCACGAGATGACGTCAACGTAGAGAAGAGGAGACGGAGAGGATGGCGGCGACGGTGAAGGGGGGAGATGGCGGCGGGAAGTTAGGTTAGGTTAGGGGAGAGAGGAGCGGCTGAACAGAAACTTTTGATTTTTTTTAAAAATTTTTACTCTTTTTTTTTGAAAACTAGAGAAGAGAGAAAGAGATTTAGAGTTTTGTGGGGAAGAAAAGAGCAAGATTTTAGCTTTGATACCAATTTGATACAGAAATAATTTTAGAATGAAAATAAAAATAGATTTTTATTAATTCGGGAATCGACACTCAGGTGATCTCTCACCCACTCTCACAAATCAACATTCAAGAGATTCAAGGAGCAATGCAAATCAACATGCAAAGCAGAAAGTGGTTTAAATTGACTTCAGTGAACTGTCCAACCCAATAGTCTTAAGCCCTATAGAAAAGGAATTTTCTCATCCTAATCGATGTGAGACTAAGAGCAAAATAACCGAATCTACTAAATAAAGAAAAGAGCCTAACAATAAAGAAAATAGCTTAATACAATAGAAGAGAGTTGCGCCTCTTGCGCATGTAAGTCCTCCATGTTTCCGAACTGGACGGATTCCCATCACATAGCCATTGGGAGGCTAACGAGATAACAATCATTACAAAAGGTAATGTGGACCATCTTTAAGCCATTGGATTCCCTGTGGGTCGTGAAGTATACTATACTTGCAAACCAATATCTAGTTAACCCAATTCCTCAGATATTTAAGAGTAGGAAAATCAGATTCCACTTAAATTGGAGAATGAATTTTCCTACACATGAATACTGGATGGGATTTTCTTTGCTTAGCAGTGAGGTGGTATTTATGGGCATGGATTTGAGTTTATTTTTTGCAAATTTAGATCCTTGCAGTCCACTTTAAGTCAAACAAAAAAAGTTGAGTTTTCTATGATCTCAATCCAATTGTCGGACGTTCAGGTTTGTTCCTGTGGGGTAATTTGTTAGATTTTATGTGATTCTTCCTAGTTATGGTGAGAAATTATTTTTCATGACCTGATGCTTATGAATGCATGTGCTTGGTTGGCTTTTAGCCTGGCTTTTTTTGGTCAGCTATAAAAATAATTCTTGACAGTTGCAGCAAATATAATATCTGGGCTTTGTAAGCATAAAAAATCTGGAGATTGCAAAGAAAAACATCTCGAGTTTTCTTGTTGGAACTATTGACGGAAAAGTAAACATATGGTAATATTTGATGCTAGTAGCCTGTTTGATTGTATACTTAAGTTAACAGGAAAGTATTTTATCAACTTGTTGAAAGAATAAGAATTATTTTGGTAGTTTTAGCAATTTCTGTAATTCTTTCTAATTTTAGGTTGATATATAATAATCTTCCCCCTTATTTTCAGATTAGTATATTTGGAGTTTCTCATTCTAATTGCTTATCAGGTGAATATCCATCAGTATTACTAGTCTGAGTTCAGATATCTAAAAGGTGATCCAACTTATTGCTTTGTGTAATGTCATGGAGTTAGGGATGAGTGCGGTTCGGATCAAAGAAAGAAAACTGACCGGAACGGACAAATACGATTGATTTGATTTGGCTATTTGAGTTTTTCCGTTTGTCGAACTGCTACCGCACCTCCAAACTCCCAAAATCCCTAGCCGATCTCCTAATCTGTCCCAAATCCATCGAAATTCCCTCACCCTTTCCCAAACATTCTATCTTTTGATCCTCTTTCCTTCCATCCAAATTTGACCCAGTAGCAACCTCAGTTATACCACCGGAAGCAACAACGAGCTCAACAAGATATTCAAGCTCGCCGAGGCCCGAAAGGGGATCGAGGCCACCCTTGGTCTAATCTCGACAACAAGTCCATCACCCTCACCAGCTGAGAAGTCCATCAAGAACTGGCGACTCATTGCCATCTGCACCGGGCACCAAAAGGGATTTTGCTGGGAATTAGTGGATAGGCATCAAAATTTGATTTTGATTTGGGATGGGAGAGATTGAGGCTTGAGTAGGTGATGAATTTGTCGGCTTTTAAGTTTGGGTTTGATTTTTTTTTTTTTTTTTTGACTTCTCTTTCCCCCCCTATTTTGGAATGATTGTTAAACTTTCTGTATGAATAGGAGTATGAATTCTAGGTTTCTTTATAGGATTTATCAGGCATTTTTTTTTTCTGAATTTGATAGATCACATTTTCATTACCATCTTCATTTCTGATGTCTCCCTCAAAACCCAACAACCGACAACTGAACCGACCAAACTTTTTGGTTTTACTTCGGTTATGTTTGGTGGTCAATTTTTTTGGCAAAAACCGCACTGAAATGACTGATGCATACCCCTACATGGAGTAAAGAAGAGTGGGAAAGTTAACTGCGATTAAGGAAGAATTTTTGTGGTTATGCTTTCACGGTGCAATAAATTAAAGATAATCTGCTTCAATTATCATATATGAGTATAATTCAATATAAACAGGGCTTGCATAGTTCGCCATAATACCAATATTCTGCCGGTATATTGTTATAATATATCTAGCTAGATAACTCTAGCATATGCTATCTAATATAGTTTATGGCGGGAGCTATAGCTCCATCCTATTTTCTCCCCAAAAAAAAAGAAAAGGAAAAAAAAAAACTTAGGTTTATATTGGGCCTGTGCTGAGCCAAGTCTTCTAGTTTCATGCAGTGCCAACCATGGGCCTATTAGGTTCGACAGGGCTGAATTTGGCAGAACTTGCATAATATTTATTAGCCCAGCCAGTTGATACCCTAACTGAAGATGAGCTCTCTGCACACTAGGGTATGGTTCCTGGAAATCAATCTTATACAAAGATGCTTGTACTGAATATATTGCATTGATTAGTTGATTGTCATTCAAGTCCGTCTTATTGATAGGACGAGTACTAAATATTATAATTGATTAGTCTGTTCAATGTAGCCTGCTACAAATTTGTACAATATTTGAGAATAGACGATTTTTGGTATTGTTGTATTCTTTTATATATGTTTTTTAGTTTTAAAATATGCTTAGGGCTTCATTTCTCGTGTTAAACATCTTTTTGTCCAAATACGTCAGTTTTCCAAGCTGTATTGAATAGATTTTGTATCGCTAATGAATTTTATGTATGTGGGGATTTGATATTCTGCAGGACTCCAGACATGTCTGCCATGCATCATGATTCATCATCTGACCTCAAAAATCGTCGGCAATAAAATGAGGGATATATTCGGGGTGTGTTTCCTTTCATTTTCTGTCCAGGAACTAAAATTTAAAGCACTATTTATTTGGTCGGTTCTACCAATGACCTTACCAAAACTAAGATCTTTGTTGGCCTCTTCTGAAATTTCAGATCAATAATACCTCCCTGAAGATGAGGAAAATAATTGTAGACATATGTGATATAGTTGCCAAGCGTGGGGCCCGTCTGGCTGCTGCAGGAATGGTGGGCATCCTAAAGAAGCAGGGCCGGGACACTGTTGCCGGTAAGCAGAGGACGGTGATCGCAATGGATGGGGGGCTTTACGAGCACTACAACATCTTCAGCAAGTGCTTGGAGAGTACCCTGGCAGAGATGCTCGGAGATGATGTAGCAAAAACAGTTGTAGTCACCCATGCCAATGATGGCTCCGGCATTGGAGCTGCTCTTCTGCAGCCTCCACTCCAATACCTTGAGGTGAGGAGCCCTGAGGAGGAGTTATCTCTTATTTCCTTTTTCCCTACCCCTCCTTTCTTTTCTGTAACCTTTGATCTCTGTCCCTCACACCATCCCTTGCAATTTTCAGAAGGTATGCTATAATTTAATATCTGCGAGGTAGCGCAGCATATCATGAAGCAGATGAGGGGAAGTCATCAGTCTTGGTCTCACAAATGTATAAATTGCAGGAACTGGTAGCGATTGCGTGGTCAGCGCTGTTGTGGCCTGCCACTCTCTCCAGCGAAGCCCTGCGCAGCGGCTTCGCGGTTACTTTTGTTTATGAATTTTTTTTGTTTCTTCTTTTTTTCCTCTCCTTTTTCTCAATTACCTTTTTAGGCACTTTTCCATTTCTCCTGACAATTTGATAATAAAAACAGGGGAATTGAATGAGATTCTATTTGATCATAGTTAAATGGTTTCTGCATCTCATTTGTATTTCTTAGCAAGTGAATGTTTGTGAAATGAATTGAAGTGAAGCTGTCTAATTTGGATGACTGATGCCAGGATTTTAGTTACTGGGACATGAGGTATTTGGTCAGCATTTTAAGTAGCAATTTTTTACTCCCCTGATTCAAAGTCCTTATCAATCACTTTGCAAGCAATAACAGAATGAGAAATATGTGAAAGTTATTGCTGCAACTGGATGCGGTCTCTTGTCCAGAGCTTCTAGTTTGTAGTATTCTCTGATGTAAGTTTGACTGCAGTTTTGGCCTACTACGTCTTCTCGAGCAGAGGCAAGTCTTCCATGGGAACTGAGAATGGAATGTCAAGAAGGGGATGCTGTCTTGTATGCTGGTGGTTCGAGAGATTGTTAAAGTCCCTCTGCAGCTTTGGGTGGTTCTCATAGTCAGATATATGGTCTGAACTTTGAATTCAGTTTCTTGGTCAAGTAAGTCTGCTATTGTTGAATGCTTTTCCTAACTCTATATTTGATGGAAAAAAAAATGTGGATGATCTTGACGTTCATTAGGTTGGAAATTGCAGTATTTGCTCTGTTGCACGCTTGCATGTATTTCATTTCAAGATACACTGTTTAATGAGGCACTCCTAATAAAACAAGTGGAAAAAATCAATAATCGACTTTGGATTAATATCTTAAATCTCTCTAGCTAAGATTACTGCAGCACCTGAGTAATTGTATGCCTCTTCTATCTTTAATGCTGGACTTCTCGGTCGTATATCTTGCATTGTATTGCAAGAGGGTGGGCTGAATTTTACATGCCTTGCTTCATACATTGCATGCCAAACCTCTGCAATCATCACCGTCTCCCTCCCTGCGCGAATTGCTTTTATGCAGGCTGCCCCCTGTCATCTGCAGGAGAGGTGCAACATCGTGCTCGACTGGGGCTTTACTCCATTCCAAGTTTGATCACACCGCAACAACATCTCCACGACCTCCTTCATCGTAGGCCTGGTCGAAGGCAATGTGCCAGTGCAAATAAGGCCGACCCTGAGGACCTTGGCTATTTCATCCAAGTAGGTCGGATCTCTGATCGTCTCATCGATTGCGTCGACCGCCTTGTTGCCCACCTGAAAATGGTGCCAGGCCCAGTCTGCCAGGCCGCCGTGCTCTCCTCCGTCACTGGCTTCTCTTCCTGTGGTGAGCTCCAGAAGTACTACCCCGAAGCTGAACACATCCATTTTCTCATTCACTTTCTGAGTGTACGCACATTCTGTGAATCAAGAACAGAAGTTAGAATTTCAGTTGGAGCGTGAAATTTGATCAAGAGACGAGCGGTAATTAGCAAACATGATTCAGTCTCTCACCTGGAGCCATGTAACCAAAAGAACCAGCAACAGCCGTAACCGAGCAAGGCTCCCCGGACTTGGCAAGCATCCTGGCCAGGCCGAAATCGGCAATCCTGGCTCTGAACTCTGAATCCAACAGTATGTTGCTGGACTTCACGTCTCGGTGCACAATCGGAGGACAGCAGTCGTGGTGCATGTAGCACAGCCCTCTCGCGGCCCCAATGGCGATCCCCAGCCTCCTCGGCCAATCCAACACCACATTGTGCCCCGAACTGCTCCTGATCATTGGCGGGCCTCCTATCCTCCGCTTCTCGTGCAGCCACCTGTCCAGGCTCCCGTTCTTCATGTACTCGTAGACGAGCAACTTCGAGTCAGCACTGGAGATGCAACACAGCAGTTTCACAATGCCGGTGTGCCGAATCGAGCTCAGAATCTGGACCTCCGACGCAAACTCCCTCTCTAATTTGGAGTCATCTTGCTCCTGTTCCATATCTTCTTCACAGCCACGGTCTCTCTTGCCCGGTTGCCGATTGCAACCCTGTAGACCCTCCCGGATCCACCATTGCCGATCAGATTCTCCTCGGTGAGGCCCTTACGATGTTGGATTCGTTGAAGTCCAAGAATGGAAAGAAGTGAGCTTCCACGTTGCGAGATCAAGCCCATCCTTCTCCTCTTGGAGTCCCTAACAACGAAGAATGCGAAGGCTGATGATACCAAGAAGAAGAGAGCGCCGAGAACTATCAGCATAGCCTTGATCCCCGAAGATATCGCCTTCGAACTGCTGCCAGATTGGTAACCACAACTGGAGAGGTTCAAGGCTGAATTCGACGAGCAAAGGCCAGGATTGGACCTGAAACTGTCACCGTAGGCCTGATTCTGCAGCGCGAACGGGACCTGACCCGAGAGATGGTTGGATGAGAGATTGAGGAAATTGAGCTTGAGATTGCCGATGACTGACGGTATTTGGCCTGTGAGCTGATTGTTCGAGAGGTCTAAGGATGTGAGCACAGGTAAAGATCCGATTGATGCAGGAATTGCTCCAGTAAGCTGATTGCTGCTCAGTTCAAATCAGTGAGAGAATCCAGCGTCGCAATTTCAGTAGGAATTGAACCAGAGATCATGTTGCCTCCCAGAGACAAACTCTGCAGCTTCAAGATTCCGGTCAGGCTGCCCGGAATCTCGCCGGAGAACAAATTGTTTCCCGCTAGAAAAACCAGAAGATTCCGCCCACCGACGGAATTTTGCCAGAGAATCTGTTGTTCTGTATTCCAACCTCGTCAGATTCCATGGCAACTTATCAGGAAGCGTGCCGGAGAGATTGTTGTCTCGCAGGATAACCGTCGACAAGTTCACCGCCGACCAGATTCCGCCGGCAGGTCGCCGTAGAATCCGTTCCTATGAAACTGCAGGTTGTCGAGCGTAGCGCACCCGCCGAGAGACTCAGGAATGTTCCCCGTGAAATTGTTGTCGAAGACGATGATTGACGCGAGAGGCGCCACCGGCGCACAAATTCTCCGGCAACTTGCCGGAGAGATTGTTGTCGTCGACCTCAAGATTCCACAGTGGACAGTACTTTCCGAGCTCGGGAGGCAGAGGTCCAGTCAGCTGGTTGTTGTAGAGCCGGAGATCGGTGAGGGACGGAAGCAGTCCAATGCTGGTCGGAATCTCGCCGGAGAATTGATTGAAGTACATGAAGAGCACCGACAAGTTCTGCAGCTTGCCGAAGTCGGCCGGAATGGGCCCCGTCATCTGGTTCATCGACACGTCGATGCCCTCCAGGCCCGCGCTGTTACTGTTCCATTGATTCCGCCGGTGAGATTGTTCTTGAAGAGATAAATGTACTGCAGGTCGTTCAGCATCCAGAGACTGCTCGGTATGCTCCCAGTTAGAAAATTCTGCGAGAGATCGAGCTGTTGCATCGCCGTTTAGCCTCCCGAAAGAGCCCGGAATCTCTCCGGTCAGATTCGTGCTCGCATCCACAGGAATTCAAGTTTACTCAAGTTGCCAAACTCATCAGGGAGTTCTGAGACACAAATGGATTGGACGCGAGCCCGAGCTTTTCAAGATTTGACAAGTTTGCAAGCTCTACAGGAAACGACCCGTTGAAGAGATGTTGTTCGAGGTACAGAGACTGAATCGATTCCAGCTTGCCGATGGAAGCTGGGATGTCTCCCGTAAAATTATGGCCGAGAGGAGCAGCTGGGTGAGGCTAGACGGCAAGAGACGATGGATATCTGAAGGAAGCTCGCCGACGAAGAGGTTTTGAGAGAGATTGAGTTCGCTGAGGCTCGAACAATTGTAGAGGGAAGTGGAAATGGGCCGGACAAGCTATTGTTGTAGAGATCGAGGACGGAGAGATTCTTGAGGTCGCAAAGGGAGGCGGGAATCGGGCCGGCGATGCCTTGGTTCGAGAGGGAGATCTGCGAAACCGAGCCGGACTCGTCGCACTGGATGCCGGTCCAGTTGCAGTGGGGGACGGTGGAGGCAGCGGCGGCCCAGGAGGCGAGGGCGGGGGGTCGCCCCAGTCTTGTTTGATTTGAGGAGGGCTTGTTCTCTTGGTCATTTGATGGGAGCTGCTGGGATTTTGAGGGGGGAGAGCGAGAGGAGGAGGAGGAAGAAGAAGAAGAGAAGGGGATACAGGCGCTGTGATTTTGGTGCCATTTCGTGTTGGAAGTTTGAGACTTGAGAGAGCTCCCCCTCCATCGCTCGCTTAGTTTTTTGTGGCGGGGATTGTATGTATTGGGGGCGGGTTCAGACTGTGGGTCGTTGGGATTCGGTGGGAACGCAGATGTGGGGCCATGATTGATGCATGTGGAGTGTTTTTTTTTTTTTTTTTTCCGGTCAAAATTTGATTTTTGAGTCTATAACATCAACGAATTTGGTTGGGATTGTCAAAGTTAGACTGAGGTTTGAGTGATGGCTAAATAACTGAAGAAGTACTCATAGATTTTGACATTGCTATGACGAGGAAATTGTTAGCGGATTGTTAACG